>JAJJWW010003877.1:0-37667 GCA_023531295.1 Papaver armeniacum | reverse complement strand
TGTACTTCGTTCAGTTACGTATTGCTCTCCCGCATATAATCCGGCAAGAGACAGGAAAATGATATAGACACGACAGAATCGGACCTTTGTTGTTTAATCATTAGTGAAGTGGAGGTACTATCGTGGAAAATATCTCACCAAATGGAGGGTAGAGTTGACTGTTTGAAGACTGAATGTGGTAGAGAGTAGAGACACGACGATGATATTGGCAGAGGGTAGTAAAAGTGAAGTTTGTCAAGGAACGGCGATAAGGGAACAGATCCACTGTACCCAAATTTCATCCTTGAATCTTATCACAATAAACGATTTTTTGAGTGAGAAGCACTGAACTGGCTAGTAAAAATAAAAGCTGAAAATTTCGAGTCCCGTTAAAGTATTTTGATTCATTTCCATTGAATCCATATAACGAAACAAAGATTTGAATCAATTGATCATCAAATGTAATTGATGTTCGTAGAACTTTTCGTGGTACCCAATAATGTACTGTCAAAGTTTGCTCTTTTCCATGTAATTTGTTTTGCATGAATTGGCAGAAGCTGTAAAATTTCGCGGCAATGCATTTCTTTTTTGCAGCAGATTTGGTAGACTACCTACTTTGGCAGCTGCAAATTTAGCAGGGTTTTTTTCGAAGTTTAGCAAGGGCGAAATTCATATAGCCCACTGCCTGTACCAAATAGATATTACACCTTCCTCTTAGTTTCATCAGACATGAAAAGTACCAAACTAAGTAGTCACTCTAGATTGGCGCTCACTATCCTGAAGGCTTGAAATGCATCAATTTTGAGTGCAAAGTACATCTGGGGCGATGATATACACCATATGCTCTTAAACTCTGGTTCAAATATTGGAAAGTCAAAATGCAATTCGTCTTGCGAGGCAATGTAAAATGTTCCAGCACATAACCTAAGAAAAGATGAGTTGGAAACAAATTAAAAGGGACTTTGAGTTGGAAGGGTCATCATTCAAGGTTTTGGATATTCTGTCGATTGAGAATGTTCTGATGTTGTCAATTCTTACATGTATGTATTCGTTTGTGCTTGAATTTCTTCTTGGCTTTGTCATCGTCAAATCAAACGATCAAAATAAAATATTACTAACATCTCTACCTAAACAATTGTTAGGGAGTGCCAACAAAATTGAACTCCCAATTTAAAAAAAGCGTTAACCTCATGTGGACCCAAATAACTATCCCAAAGCCAATTGGGCGTCGGCCGTCGAGGGAAAGCAGATGATGAGGAGGGCCTTTCTACTGCAATGCAGGGCCTATATCAATAGCTGTGCCAAGGCTCTCCTCTTCTATTCAAGTGAACACCAGATCAGTTCTTGAGAAATGCCCAGATTCTTGGGAACCATAATTGGAGCCACATGTAAATAACTTTTCAATTGCCTTTGATTCTTGAGATGCACACCAATCTCTCTCGATCAAATACTAGAGTTGACAAATTTTACCATTTCTCGAGATTTATTAAAACCTCCATTGGTTGAATCAAAAAGATATTTAGCTTTCCATTATATTAAGCAAAGTAATAAAGAATTATTACAAGAACAACAAGCTTTAATTTAGAGATAACAAGAACTTTGATAACATTCAAGCTTTCTCATTAAGAAGAAAACTTTGAAAACATTAACATTACTGTACTTGGTTTTACATGTGATCGAAGCATAGTGGTGAAGTCCCTGTAGGTTTATACGAACGACCGGAATTCGAATCTCGTACATTTCGGAACTGGATTATGACGAAAGTGAAGCAGCTGGAGCCAAAGGAAGTTGCTCTAAGTCTTCTTCTTCGTTGTTGTCGTTAAGAACAAACAAATCTTCATTCTTCCTTAAACCAGCATGAACCAAAACAAGAACAACACTAAGAGAAACCAAAATAAGAATGTTAAGTGTAACATGAGTTAACAACAAAACTAAGATAGTAAAAACAGACAGCACAACTAAAACCACACGATCATCAATATTCCGGTGAAGAATCACCAATGGTTCGTCGCGCAAGAAATAGAAGAACAGCCATAAAGACATCATCAAAACAAAGACTAGTAATGAAACTGGATGCCAGAGTAAACTTAGAAAAAGACTTAGTAAGACAAGGATGGTATAGTTCATACGGAAGTAAGCAAGATTGATCTTGATTCTTGAAATTGAATCGTTGAAAGTTGATGGAATGTTGAAACCTTCTTGTTTTATCATTTCTTTCCAAGGTCTTGTAGTAGCTAGATCAGATCTTAGTCGGTCTTTTGCGCGTAAGAGAAGCTGTAAACCACCTGTTGATTCAGGTAATATTGGAGTTGTACTGATTCATGATCAGTCGCCATTTCCGTATACAAAATCAAATTCTGAGAGAAAATTTAGCTTAAAGCAGTTTGGATTCTAGAGAGAAAAGTAAACAGCAGTCTGACATAGGGTAGTTTATATAGTTGGAGAAATGTGTGAGCATTGATTAAGGTGACTCTAGAGATAGGATGATGTAGCGTTTCTTGGAAATAGATTTAAGTTAGACTTTATTGCTTTTTAACGTCATAGGAAGGGAAACATAAATGAAGGCAGGAGCTGCCTAGAAGCATGAGTGAACTGGGAATCTCTCGACCGGGAGGAAAATGTTAATTGGGAGAACGAGTAGCATGGAAGTTGGAAAATTTAGTTTCCATTGCTTAGTATGCACAGTTAATAACTGACAATGCAATAGTCAAATAGCGGGTCAGTGGTCCTCATGCTTATTGCAAGATGACCAAGAAAGAAAAATCATGTTTTTTGCTCTTTAATGGCAGAGCTGCCTCAAGTATCTTGAAATTTTGAAGAAATGTGATGGATTTAATGATTAAGATAACGCTTAGAGAAACACAGACATGGAGGGGACTAAATACTAAAAGCCAGACTAAAAGCTAAAAGAAATTGGGTTTAGTGGAGGTGAAGTGCAATGGTGAAAGACTAAAATTTGAGTCTGGGCGAACGATATAATAATAGCCCCACGTTGAGTAAATATAACGAGCGTATAATGGTGAGGCGTGAGTATAGTGAACTTACGCATGATGGTCAGGCGTACATTTCATCTATGCTCAGCTATGGTACATTAGTTATACTCACGCCGGCTTTGAAACGTTCACTATACTTGTGCTTAGCATCAAAGGCGATTAATACCTCCGCCCCACTATATGTTCATTTGGTCTGGGTTAAGAATTACATTTAGCCCTAGTTTTCCAGATCATATATAGGTTTAGTCCCTTCCACTGCGGCTGAGTTCTAGACCAAATTTGGCTATAGTCCCTAAATTTGGTCGTATTTCATGGTTGCTCTTAGGCGTGTGTTGATGGTGGTTTTTAGACAAGGGGTAAAATAATAAAACCCCATGACCTAGTGTTACCCGCAACACATTAAATAAGAGCATTTAACTCAGGTGTAAATAATTAATAGGGGTATTTTTTTCAAAATACAGTTAGGTTTTCAACACGAAACCCTAATTCCAAAACTAAGCGCATCTTTGCGCACCATGGCAACAATGCCAAACCAAGCCGCATCTTTAGCACCATGGCAACAATGCCAAACCAAGCGCATCTTTAGCACCATGGCAATAATGCAAAACCAAGCCGCATCTTTGCGCACCATGGCAACAATGCCAAACCAAGCCATCTGCGCACCATGGCAACCATGCCAAAATAAGCGCATCTGCGCACCATGGCAACCATGCCAAACCAAGCCGCACTCTGCGTGCCATGGCAACCATGCCAAAATAAGCCGCATCTTTGCGCACCATGGCAACCATGCCAAACCAAGCCGCACTCTGCGCACCATGGCAACCATGCCAAACCAAGCGCGCTTTTGCGCACCATGGCAACCATGCCAAACCAAGCCGCACCCCTGCTTCCATGGCAACAACGCCAAATTCCAAGCCGTTATGCCTTTGGCCCACGCCAAACATAACGCCCTAGGCTTGCAAGACTTGCAACTAGGTCAACATGGCGCACGTGCCATTGGCACATGCCAAACGTGTCGCAAGCCATATTTCCAAGCCGCTATGCCTTTGTCCACGAAACATAGCGCCCTAGGCTTGCAAGACTTGCAACTAGGTCAACATGGCCGCACGTGCCATTGGCACATGCCAAACGATGTGCAAGCCATATTTCCAAGCCGCACCTGCGCACCATGGCAACAACATGCCAATTCCAAGCCGCTATGCCTTTGGCCCACGCCAAACATAGCGCCCTAGGTTGCAAGACTTGCAACTAGGTCAACATGGTTGCACGTGCCATTGGCACATTCCAACACATGCCGCAAGCCATATTTTCAGAGCCGCACCTTGGCAACAACGCCAAATCCAAGCCGCTATGCCTTGGGCCCACGCCCAACATAGCGCCCTAGGCTTGCAAGACTTGCAACTAGGTCAACATGGCCGCACGTGCCATTGGCACATGCCAACACGTGTCGCAAGCCATACTTCCAAGCCGCTATGCCTTTGGCCCACGCCAAACATAGCGCCCCTAGGCTTGCAAAACATGCAACTAGGTCCAGCATGGGCCGACGCGCCGATGGCACATGCCAACATGCTCGCTAGCTAGTTTCCCTAGCGAAATCACGGCCTAATGGCCATGCATGCCTTGGCACATTCCAACATGCCCGCTAGCTAGTTTCCCTAGCAAAATCACGGCCCTAACGGCCACGCATGCCGTTGGCACATGCCAACTTGCTCGCTAGCTAGTTTCCCTATCAAGGTCACGGCCCTAACGGCCATGCATGCCATTGGCACATGCCAACATGCCGCGCTAGCTAGTTTCCCTAGCAAAATCACGGCCTAACGGCCATGCATGCCATTGGCACATGCCAACATGCTCGCTAGCTAGTTTCCCTATCAAGGTCACGGCCCTAACGGCCATGCATGCCATTGGCACATGCCAACATGCTCTCGCTAGCTAGTTTCCTATCAAGGTCACGGCCCTAACGGCCATGCATGCCATTGGCACATGCCAACATGCTCGCTAGCTAGTTTCCCTAGCAAAATCACGTCCCTAACGGCCATGCATGCCATTGGCACATGCCAACATGCCCGCTAGCTAGTTTCCCTAGCAAAATCACGGCCCTAACGGCCACGCATGCCATTGGCACATGCCAACATGCTCGCTAGCTAGTTTCCTATCAAGGTCACGGCCTAACGGCCATGCATGCCATTGGCACATGCCAACATGCTCGCTAGCTAGTTTCCCTAGCGAAATCACGGCCCTAACGGCCATGCATGCCATTGTCACATGCCAACATGCCCGCTAGCTAGTTTCCCTAGCAAAATCACGGCCTAACGGTCACGCATGCCATTGGCACATGCCAACATGCTCGCTAGCTAGTTTTCCTATCAAGGTCACGGCCCTAATGGCCACGCATGCCATTGGCACATGCCAAACACACACTCTGGTAGCCCAACTTGCAAACCGTGCAAACTACCACCAAGGCATTCCACACATGCCATTGGCACATGCCAAACACACACGCTGGTAACCTAACTTGCAAACCCGTGCAACCTACCACCAAGGCAATTCCGCACATGCCATTGGCACATTCCAACACACATCTGGTAACCAAACTTGCAAACCGTGCAACCTACCACCAAGGCATTAGCACATGCCATTGGCACATGCCACACGCGCCACTAGCAGCGCCACTTGCACTCAAGATGCAACCAACACTCGAGACATCGACACAAGGCCCAGGATGCTTCTTTAGGGTTTTGGTTTGGCGGTCACAACATGCGGCGTACACTACGCTCACATTAAGAAAGCGTGAAAAGGAATAAAGCGGTCAAATAAAAGAGGAAATAAAGGTGAAAAACGTTTTCACCCATTAAACCATGCGGTTACCACCTCCTCCCATTATTTCACCCTTTACTCTCTTCCTTCATGAGGCCGAGTGCGTTTCAATCTCGACTTGTATAAATAGGTCTTACCTATTTCCACCGGACAACAAGTCTCGGTCGGGAGAAATATACTACACTTACACTCTCGAGAAAGGCAACTTTGCAAGCTCTCTCAAAAGCTTCCATCTCTTGCAAGCTTCCTAAGCTTTCACTTTACGATACAAGTCGAGATACTACTCTCCTCAACACCTTTCTTTGCTTCCCTCCCCAAATCAACCCTTCTCCTCCACTTTGTGACCGAAAGCAAGTCTGGAACGGCCATTTCTTGGTTTAGGCCGGACTTGTACGGATCGATCTCTCGAACCTATAAAGTGCTCACGTGCAGCACATTTGTTTAGGGTTTGAATCGGTTTCTCACTCACTCAAGAAATTACAAGAAATCGCGAAACGATTTTCACCCATAAACAATTGGCGACCACGGTGGGAGGATTGATCTATCGGCTATAATGTCAGACTGTCGATCTAGTTTTTCGACCCAGATGTCAAGATGGTAGGGGAAGGCAACTCGATCCGACTCAACTACCAGGCGACTCGGTTACCAGTTGCAAAAAACTACGCGAGAAAACTGGGGACTCGTTGAAGATGCCACCAGCGATTGGGGACTTGCGACTCGGTCAACTCAACTGCCGGACAACCGGTTATCGATTGTTAAAACTACACCGGAAAATCGGGGACTCGGCTGAAGCTACCAGACAATTGGGGACTAGCGGCGATGCTACCTTCCTACCAGCCGCCTTTTTCACTTGGAAAGAGTTTTGCAAGTGAGTAAATTTAGATTGGGCAAGATATACGATCTGTTTTTTAGGTTCTTAATAAAACCGCCATACTATTGCGTCTTGTGCCTATTGCTAGCACACACTTTCATAAAAGCAATATTCCTTTCCCAAAACATAATGAGTTATATTATCAAAACCATTCATCCCGAAATAATCCAACACCCTAAAAAAGCTACCGACTATCTATCAAAGGTTAAGTTTTGAACCGGACATCAATATGTCTTTCAAAAAAAAAAAAAAAAGAACCTAAATGAAAGTTTAACGAGAGAAACGTTCAAGGAAAATCGTCCAATGATGCAACTCTTCTTGGAGAAAGTCGGCTTTGCGTCTTCAAAGAGAGCTCTCTTCATAGTCAACATCTTGGAAAGCTTTTCGAGTTCCATTTCTGTCGAGGCGATCTCCTCGGCGGAAAGGCTTTCGATTGCTTGCATCTTTCAACTTTTGGATCTCGGCAAGGCCTTCGACAAACCACGAAGTGTTGAACTCCTTTTCCACGCACACGTCGCGATGGTGCTCCCGGTCGGCAATAACGTCTTGAGAAGCGGTGTGACCAGTCACCTCACGCATATCCTCGATGGAAGACAAAGCCTCTTCCACACGCTTAACCGGTAGCGAATCGACTAGTGACTTTCTTGGTTGTAGCCATATGTCCATACTTCTCCCAGTTACGGTATACAACGCCTCATGCTTAGCCAGGCACGCTAAAACCGCCAACCAGACACATGACCTAGATAAGGAACCAAGTACGGGGGATCAAAAATAGCGCTGCAAGTGGCCTCATGACTCGCAAAGGGTTTTCTTCCATGTCTACGGCAACAACCATCGAGAGAATCATCCACCGTCCCGAACCACGTTTGTGCCCTACAATTGGCTAACTCCCATCTCCAAGTCACGGCGGTGGTCACCAAAAACAAGTTTTCTGTGACTCCATCCCGAATCATCCTCGAAACCGTTCCTCCTGCAAACTTGAGTTAGACATTTTCAAAAGAAGAAACAGAAGAAGAAGAAGAAAGAAAGAAAGCGAAACTCAACTGAACCAGCTTCCCGAAGAAGAACCAGTCTTTGCCGAGGAATCACTCTCGCTTGTTGAACTTTCTTCTTTCTCGACTCATCACCGCTATGAGTAGGCTCGGTGCCGCGAATTCCTTGAAGAAGCTGCCGTCTCTGGCAACGTGCAAGCGCAGCGAAAGCGTTAACACTACAAAGCCACTGAAGGAAACAAGGCACATATTCTCGGTAGAAATTTACGTGTGTTTTGAGACAAACCCATGAAGAGCGACACATACCTGGTTGTGGGAAGAAGCTGAAAGACACAAGAGCCGTGGGAGGATCTTGTGAAACAAATCCGGAACCCGACCACGATTCTTCGTTCTCGTTCCTTGGCACAGGGGCTTTCAGTGCTAGGCAACTTTCGCTTGGGATCTCTCAACATTGGATACTCCTTGAAACTAACGGAGAAGGTTTGCAACGAACGTTTTCCACCACGTTATTCACAAAATCTCGGATCATAGTAAACTCGTCGCACCAAAACTCATTATAGCCGAAGGTCGTCGAAGTTACTCTTCCCATTTGAAAAAAGGAAAGACGGATACCGGCAAGGACAGCGTCAAGGGCGACACACAACGAATCCTTAGGGATCACCTGGTAAAGCGAGAGGCACCCCTTGATCGAAACCCATGTGACGAAGCGACACGGTCAATATTGTAAGCGCTATCTGGAAAGACCCCACGAAGAAAGACGGCATATAACAAGACAGCGACTTTGAATGAACGGTTTTCACCAACGCTCAAATCGTCATGAAGACAAAGACATGAGCGGAGCGAAGCAAAAGTGCCAATTTGAGTCAGAGTTATGGACTGGCCCCCATGGAAGAAAATTGATTTCATGCAACTTATCAAGAAAACTAACCAAGCTCACGCCAACTCTTGGGCGCTTTGTTCACCCATCGAAGAATTCGGGAGCCACCCAACTCACGGGAAGCGAAGGCAACGGTTTGGAGCATACTTCTCAAAGTGCTCCCATAGCAGGACTTGCGAGAAAAGCAACGTGCACATATGAATCCACTTTCATGAAACCATTCGAAACTTCATGTTCGCAACCGGATGATCCAGGATGCACGTACGGGGAACCAAGGAACGACTTGCCAATGGGAAGAACTTCACCCTTTGCCAATTTCACGGCAATCGCCAACAACTCTGGTCTTATTCCTTCTTGCCAGAACCGTCATAAAAATGTCTCTAGACAACCGAGAGAGCCAAAAATGCTGCGACATGAAGATCAACTTTTTCCTTCGGGCTCCAACTCGTCGGGAAACCATTGAGATATCCACCAACCGTAAGGGCACCTTTCATCCTCTTTCGGGGCGAGTCCTTCGACTTCGCAATGGAGTCTTTCCGGCGAAATCCCCCAACTTAGCGGCCGGGTCATCCCGCATCTTCGCCTCACTTTCGAGATAATTGGATTACGAGATTCCCGATTCTAGGAAGATTGACAAGAGAGCCACACTCTCCAAGAAAAAGTTATCTCACCCCATCTACATATGATTGTATGGGTGTCCGAACACCATCACGGAGATGAAAGCAACTAAGCACTTGGATGTCCTTCCTAATGTCGAAGATTTCTTGAAGTCTTGACAGCATCAATGACTGCGCTTGAGTCAAGATGGTATTTATACGCTCCTCGCTCACCATGAACTCAACCCATCTGTCAAAAGAACGCAATGGACTTTGAGACATCCTAAAGTCAATGTTGGAAGAGGAATATACCCCTTTATGAAGACAAAACCGAATGGTGCTCTGCAGGCGAACCGAACGTGTCTTCTGTCATCCTCACCACCGGTTAGCAAAATTGGCACGAAACACAGGTGATTCTTCCGAAGCGCGGCGAGGTCTCTAGTGAAGAATTCATCATCGTGTTCGGTTTGGAATTATGAGCATCCTTCGACGAAGTGAAATGTGGTTCGAGTAACATCTTATCAAATTCCTTCGTAACAATTTGGTAATAAGATATCTGCACAAAAACAAATGGAGAAAGACGAAAGTTATCTCACGACACATAATCGTACCCAACAAATTCGGTTTCAAGACTATATACACGGTATTTTATTCGGGTTCAAGACTATATACGCGTATTATTTTTCTTCGAGTTCGAAACTATATACGCGGCATTCTATGCGGGTACAAGTGTGTCTACGGTATCCTTCTTCGGGTTCAAAAATATATATGGAGCATTTTTCTATTGGTCCAAAACTACGCGCGTGATACTTCTTTCAAAAGCAAAATCATATATACAATATTTCTGCGGGTTCGAAGTCATACGAAGCATATACACAGTATTCTTCTTGGGATTCATACGGGGTTCTCTACGGGTTCGAAATACGCACACAGTATTTTCTTCAGAGGCACGCCAAGGAATCATATGCAAAGATTGTGGAAGCGCCTACTTTTAAGGTTTATACCTATGTAAAAAAATATATATATATATATATAGAGAGAGAAAGAAGAGTACTCGAAGACATACACAAGCGGTCTCTCTTTGCCGCTAGTATGAAAAGAAGAAAGGATAAAGCGCGGAATGGGGAAAAGGGCTTTATATATATATATATATATATATATAGGCGTGAAAGACTTTGAAATAGGGAAGGATTTCCCTTTTACCAAAATCACGCGTGTAAGAAACCGGCCCCACCAATTGCGACTTCCCAATGCCGCCAAAGTCGCGCCTGCAAGCATGGTTTCCAAGATTGGACCGGCCCCACCAACTGCGACTTCCTAATGCCGCCCAAGTCACGCCTGCAAGCATGGTTTCAAGATTGGACTGCCCCACCAATTGCGACTTCCCAATCCGCCCAAGTCACGCACAAGCATGGTTTCCAAGATTGGGCCGGCCCCACCAATTGCGCCAAACCTCCCAATGCCGCCCAAGTCACGCTGCCAACACGACAGCTTCTACACCTGCGCCGCCGGTCCCACCAGCTAGCACACTCGGTTTCCCAACTCCGTAACTTCCCCTTCGTGCCCAAGCTGCCAGGGCCCACAATTGTGTCGGTCTCCCGTTTGTGCAAAACTACCGGAGGCAAGGATTCCAAATCCTATTTATAAAAAGGTCGGACAAGCCTCTTTTAATTTTCTTTACGGGTTGTTGTTAACGAGTTTGTCACCATCTTATGCTTACCTCATGACAAAGCCCTGTTAGGAGCTAACGGGGGACTTAATGTTGATGGTGGTTTTTAGACAAGGGTAAAATCGTAAAACCCCATGACCTAGTGTTACCCGAACACATTAAATAAGAGCATTTAACTCAGTGTAAATAATTAATAGGGGTATTTTTTCAAAATACAGTTAGGGTTTCAACACAGAACCCTAATTCCAAAACTAAACCGCATCTTTGCGCACCATGGCAACAATGCCAAACCAAGCCGCATCTTTTGCACCATGGCAACATTGCCAAACCAAGCCGCATCTGCGCACCATGGCAACAATGCCAAACCAAGCGCGGCTGCGCACCATGGCAACAATGCCAAACCAAGCATCTGCTAGCACCATGGCAACAATGCCAAACCAAACCGTATCTGCGCGCCATGGCAACAATGCCAAACCAAGGCGCACTCTACGCACCATGGAAACCATGCCAAAATAAGCCGCATCTGCCACCATGGCAACCATGCCAAACCAAGCCGCATCTTCGCGCACCATGGCAACCATGCCAAAATAGCCGTTTGCGCACCATGGCAACCATGCCAAACCAAGCCGCATCTGCGCGCCATGGCAACCATGCCAAACCAAGCGCATCTTTGCGCACCATGGCAACGTGCCAAGCCAAGCCGCACCTCTGCGCCAAATTCCAAGCCGCTATGCCTTTGGCCCGCCAAACACAGCGCCCTAGGCTTGCAAGACTTGCAACTAGGTCAACATGGCATACGTGCCATTGGCACATGCCAAAACGTGTCGCAAGCCATATTTCCAAGACGCTATGCCTTTGGCCCACGCCAAACATAGCGCCCTAGGCTTGCAAGACTTGCAACTAGGTCAACATGGCGCATGTGCCATTGGCACATGCCAAAACGTGTCCAAGCCATATTTCCAAGCCGCACCATTGCGCACCATGGCAACAACGCCAAATTCCTCGCGCCGCAACCATAGCTTGCAAGACTTGCAACTAGGTCAACATGGCCGCATGTGCCATTGGCACATGCCAACACATGCCGCAAGCCATATTTCCGCCGCACCACACGCACCATTCAACAACGCCAAATTCCAAGCCGCTATGCCTTTGGCCCACGCCAACATAGCGCCCTAGGCTTGCAAGACTTGCAACTAGGTCAACATGGCCGCACGTGCCATTGGCACATGCCAACACGTGTCATAAGCCATACTTCCAAGCCGCTATGCCTTTGGCCCACGCCAAACATAGCGCCCTAGGCTTGCAAAACATGCAACTAGGTCAACATGGCCGTGCGCGCCATGGCACATGCCAACATGCTCGCTAGCTAGTTTCCTAGCGAAATCACGGCCCTAACGGCCATGCATGCCATTGGCACATGCCAACATGCCCGCCCTAGTTTCCCTAGCAAAATCACGCCCTAACGGCCCACGCATGCCATTGGCACATGCCAACATGCTCGCTAGCTAGTTTCCCTATCAAGGTCACGGCCCTAACGGCCATGCATGCCATTGGCACATGCCAACATGCCCGCTAGCTAGTTTCCCTAGCATAATCACGGCCCTAACGGCCACGCATGCCATTGGCACATGCCAACATGCTCGCTAGCTAGTTTCCCTATCAAGGTCACGGCCCTAATGGCCATGCATGCCATTGGCACATGCCAACATGCTTGCTAGCTAGTTTCCCTATCAAGGTCACGGCCCTAACGGCCATGTATGCCATTGGCACATGCCAACATGCTCGCTAGCTAGTTTCCCTAGCGAAATCACGGCCCTAACGGCCATGCATGCCATTGGCACATGCCAACATGCCCGCTAGCTAGTTTCCCTAGCAAAATCACGGCCCTAACGGTCACGCATGCCATTGGCACATGCCAACATGCTCGCTAGCTAGTTTCCCTATCAAGGTCACGGCCCTAATGGCCACGCATGCCATTGGCACATGCCAAACACACACGTTGCGTAGCCTAACTTGCAAACCGTGCAAACTACCACCAAGGCATTCCGCACATGCCATTGGCACATGCCAAACACACACGTTGGTAACCTAACTTGCAAACCGTGCAACCTACCACCAAGGCATTCCGCATGCCATTGGCACATTCCAAACACACACGTTGGTAACCTAACTTGCAAACCGTGCAACCTACCACCAAGGCATTCCGCACATGCCATTGGCACATGCCACACGCGCCACTAGTAGCGCCACTTGCACTCAAGATGCAACCAACACTCGAGACATCGACACAAGCGGGGATGCTTCTTTAGGGTTTTGGTTTGGCGGTCACGACATGCGGCGTACACTACGCTCACATTAAGAAAGCGTGAAAAGGAATAAAGCGGTCAAATAAAAGAGGAAATAAAGGTGAAAAACGTTTTCACCCATTAAACCATGCGGTTACCACCTCCTCCCATTATTTCACCCTTTACTCTCTTCCTTCATGAGGCGAGTACGTTTCAATCTCGACTTGTATAAATAGGTCTTACCTATTTCCACCCGAGACAACAAGTCTCGGTCGGGAGAAATATACTACACTTACACTCTCGAAAGGCAACTTTGCAAGCTCTCTCAAAAGCTTCCATCTCTTGCAAGCTTCCTAAGCTTTCACTTTACGATACAAGTCGAGACACTACTCTCCTCAACACCTTTCTTTGCTTCCCTCCCCAAATCAACCCTTCTCCTCCATTTTGTGACCGAAGCAAGTCTGGAACGGCCATTTCTTGGTTTAGGCCGGACTTGTGCAGATCGATCTCTCGAACCTATAAAGTGCTCACGTGCAGCACATTTGTTTAGGGTTTGAATCAGTTTCTCACTCACTCACCGAAATTACCGAAATCAGCAGAAACGATTTTCACCCATAAACAGCGTGGAACAACTCCTTCTTTTGGACACATAAATCGACAGCCATAACTTCATCTTATTCAAAAATTTCTTTTAAAACTTCCTAATTGGTTTTGCCAAAGAATTTCAAAATATACTCGTCCAAAAAATCATCCGTTAAAAGGCGCTACGACTACAAAGATATACCTGAAAGTTTTAAGACTAGTCCTTGGAAGATTGTGGTATCCTCACAATATCTAATATCGAAATTTATAATTTATTCTTTACAGTTTACTCCAGTATCTCAATACACCGTATTTATCTTGTATAACCTCCTTTAGGTTAGCTTGCATTTTATTAAGCTTATACATAGAACTCCACAATCATAATCACTCGCTAGTTAGCTTTGACGGTATAAATATTTGCAACAAATCAACTTACATATCAAATTTTTCACACATTCGAGACACGCGAAAACTTTGACGGTATAAATATTTGCAACAAATCAACTTACATATCAAACTTTTCACACATTCGAGACACGCGAAAACTTATGAAGAGACCGGACGCATTACATGACACTTACAAAATTTTATTTTAGTCGTAGCGGTCTTTGAAATTGAACAAAAATGAAGCGGTGATCTCCACAATGAAATTACAAACATTGCAAAACATGGTTACTGCTTGTTTTATCATAATCAATCTACAATTATTACACAGCCTTCAGCTCCAAGGTCAAATGCTTAGGACTAAGCCTAAAACCTTTTGGATTCGAACCATACTAGTGACCTAAGGATTTCTTTTTTCTTTTTCTTGATCGGTAAAGAATATGGTGCTGGTGAGTTTCGAACTCAGATCACTCGTATTATCACCCAATGACTTTAACCTTATGATTAAAAGCTACAACTACTTCTACCGTCCTCTGCTTTACTAACTGAGCTAAGGTCGGGTATTTGGGACATAACTTAAATTCGGTGCATAGAAAAGTAAACTGAACTGTGACTTAGAGCATCCACGGTGGGAGACCAAAACCAAAATTTTGGTCCAAAAACCGAGGCGCAAAGTGGAGAAGGAGTAAAGATCAAAGACCGACTAAAACTAAAAACCCGGACCAAATATAGTCTTTAGTTTGGTTTTAGTCGGGCGTAATTTAAAGTTACGCGAGAACAGGCGTAATTTATAACTCACGCCCGTCATAAGAAGACAAAAAAAAAAAAAATTTGGGGCGCAACTAAGAGTTGCGCCTGATTGGGGCGTAACTCAAAGTTACGCCCAATTTAAAAAAAAAAAAAAAAAAATTAATGGGGCGCAACTTGAAGTTGCGCCTGAATCAGGCGCAACTTTAAGTTGCGCCCCATTTGGTTTAATCTTTCTCCCGTAGCGTGTGAACACGGACTAAACCCAAAATTTGGTTTTTTTTTTGCTCTTTAGTCTTTGGTTTATGATCGCACCACTGCAGTTGCTCTTAGGATAGTTTATATAGTTGGAGATATATATATATATATATATGACCATAGATCAAGGTGTACTCTGGAGCTAGGATGATGCAGCGTTTCTTCGAAATAGATCTTTAGGAGTAGACTTTATTGCTTTATAGGAAAGGAAACATAAATGAAGACAGGAGCAAGAAGAATGGGTGAAATGGGCATCCGCATCTCGATCAGGATGAAATTGTTCATAGAGTAGCATTGAAGTTGGGAAACTCAATAATTCAGTGTCCACTGATTAGTATGCACGATTAATTAATAACTGCAATGTTATTTTTATACGCTAACGATACTTTCATGCATATAGACTAGTCAACTGTACCAGCCCACGATTCAAGTAGCAATGTCCTCAACTTAATGCAAGATGACCAAGAAAGAAAAATCATGATTTCTTCTTGGCTCTTTAATTGCTCGGTGCCTCGAGCATTTTGAAAGGTAGAAGAATCGTAATAATCGTAACAATCAAGAACTCTTTTAGAAGAATCGTAATAATCGTAATAATCAAGAATGGTAATTATCATTTCGGAAAATTAGTGCAACAACAATTCACTTTTTCGAACATAATTTAAGAATTGTCTTTAAAACCTCACAATTTGCTTTGCAAAACAAGTACAAAATCAGAAAAAATTAGAAAATTAAATCTTCTTAAAAATTATACCCATCTGAGCTCTATGCCTATAAAGATATATAAATACCTAAATAAAACTTATAAAACTACATCCTCCTAGTTTATTCCCAAAATCTAACACACCAGTTTATGATTTATTCTTTATAGTTTACTCCAAAGTCTCATTTTAATTCCATACACCATATTTCTCTTGTATAACCTTCTTTCAGTTCGCTTGCATTTTATTAAAACTTTTCGTATAAAAATGTGTAACAAATCAGCTTCCGTAGCGAATTTGTTCCTCGCTTAATATGCGTTTTACATTTTTATTGTATGAGACGCTAAAACTTATGAAGAGACCTGACTCATTGCGTGACACTTACAAAAAATTTTAATTACTTCACCGCAACGGGTCCTAAAATTGAACACAAACGAAGCAGATGATTCCCGACATGAAATCACTTGTCACGTGCTGGGTTGGGTTGTGCTCAAATTTTAACGCGTTGTATTGATTTACACCACTAAAACTAAGGATGCTACGAAGAAGCTAACGTCGTTTTTGATCACATCAATCATGTTGATACCTTGTTTTTTGAGTATCAAACGCTGAATATATAGCATCTGTTCACTTAGATATTGATACATGCGTCAAGTTGATCTACAGCTTTTCTTACTCGTCGAAGAACAGATTGAGGATTCCCATTTGAAGTTAAAAGCAAACTTGTTTTAGAAAGTTTATAGAATATTTATTCACTTAATCAATATGGAGAGATAGCTTAACTTTATGCTTCGTTAGAAGAAAAAAAAAACACCTTACATTTGATCATTCTTATACACCTCATTACCAGTTACGTTCATTGGGTTCACAGTTCTATGATTCGCGGCCTTCCAATGTTGGGGAAGAAGAAATCAGTTTGCAACTTAGTTTACACCAATACCTTAATGAAATAGTGTAAAGCGACCCAATCAAGGATGAAGCACTCCAACTTTTTATAGAACCTCATTTTGGTGGTTGAGTTGAGTTTTAATAAAATAGTTTTAGTAGACCTAGACACCAACTTTATATCCTTGAATTGCAAAAAATATTCACTCAATTATCACGGTAGCTTTGATATCTTGTTAACAATTTTATGTTTGTTATTGAATGAAACATGTAAACCACATGTTTAAGGCCCAATGGTCCTGTGGTATCTTTTACTCCAAGTTGTCAAAGGAATTACTGGCAAATAGCATTTGGCCCGTAATCCGCGGATTTAACCGGGACCAACCGTTCATTTGCGGATGGATGCCCGGACCGTTCGTTAATGGGTTGGATGCGGATGGAATTTTTGAAATCCAACGGATAGCGGATCGGGCTCGGATGCAATCTTGAAAATCCGTTGGACATCCATATCTGTTAAATTAAGGGCATTTATATAGTTCTAGAAAATACTATGGATCATTTAGGAATTTTTAAGATGTTTGTTTGAGATGTTGTACATGACATTTTTATATTTGTATACATATATAGGATATGTAGGTTTTATAAGGAGTCATTTGTGTTAGTTTTATTTTCTTTACTATAAATTTTAACTAAAACAAATCCATTGGATTATCCGCATCCAATCCGTCCATCTGTGTATCCATTGGATGCTAATCCATTGGATATGGATTGGATGCGGATACCAAATTTGAAATCCGTAGTGCAATGGATTGGATGCGGATGAGACGAAAACCGGTCCATACCGGCCCATGCTCACCCCTATAAACAACATGAAAATAAAAAATCATCCAACTGTTATATTCTCTAGAAGAGGATCATTTTCTTGATGTGCATTATTTCCTTCCACTAGTGGAGCATTAATTTATAAGAAACTTTAGAGTTTTTTTGTCAAAAGAGTACCGATGACAAAAGAACAACATCGAGGCTTAGAATATGATCAAATTAGATTTAAGTCATCAAATACGTACGTATAGTGTAAAGATCTTGTTTGCTTTATGATGGATTTGAACTTATAACGCTCAAATATAAACCTGCCGATAAAAAAAAAGTTCAAGAACACCCATATTATCTCTGTTCAAATAGAATTAGATTGACCGGAAAAGTAGCCAAATTTTAATTTTATTCTCTGTATATTGATCGCTCCAACATCTTAGAAACATTGCATTAGCCCGGCACTTTTTGTTTTTGTTTTTAATAGAACCTTATTTAGAACGCGTAATTGTGGGATATGGGAATTAATTGGGGGATATGAATTACTTCCCCCAACCCATGGTGTGTGCTAAGGGGTGACTTTTGGGGGCGAAAATACTAAAACACCCTTCCCTCAAAATAAAAATCAAAAAACAAAATCATATTCCCCATTTCCATCTCCACTTCTTACTAATCTTTTTAGGGTTAAAACTTTGAAACCCAAATGTTCCCCATTCTCTTTCAAATTCTAAATTTTCCCCATTTCCTTTCAAATTCTCTTCTCCTTCATCTGTAGGAAGTGATGAAGAACATGTCGGAAATGATAAAGAACATGCCGGAAATGATGAAGACCACGCGGAAGTGATGAAGACCATGCCGGAAGTGATGAAGAACATGTCGGAAATGATGAAGGTCACGCCGGAAGTGATGAAGACCATACCGAAATTGATGTAATTCAATGCCGGAACTAAATTCCGGCATGCTCGATATAAATCTATTAATGCCGGTAGTCAAGTGAAAAAAATCAATTTTGAATACTTTTCATCATGTGCCGGCATAGAAATTTAGGATGAAGACCACACCGGAAGTGAGTTCCGGCATGGTTATTTAGGATGAAGACCACGCCAGAAGTGCTGAAGAACATGTCGGAAATGATGAAGACGACGCCGGAAGTGATGAAATTCAATGCCGGAACTAAATTTCGGCATGCTCGATATAAATCTATCAATGTTGGTAGTTAAGTGAAAAAATAAAATCAATTTTTCGGATACTTTTCATCATGTTCCGGCATAGAAATTTAAGCAAAAACCATGCTAAGTAGTTAAAGCATGCTCAAAATCGGATAAGCGTCTTTGAAGTAGGCGATTAAAATCGGATAACTACGCCCCTCGGGGTGCTACCCCCAGGATAGTGGCAAACAATTTATGAAAATTTCCGAAAAATGCCGGCATGGTTTTTTGGTTGAATACCATCCGGCACCAAGCTTTTTAGCTGCAACAATGGTGGATTCAAAGAAAAAAAAATCAAATATTCAACCTCTTAACAGCAATTCTCTCATCATAATCATCTTTCATTTTCAAAAAAAAATTTCCACTCAAATTTTTTTCTCTCTCCTTCTACTCCTCACTCACACAAATTAAAATAAAAACAACACTAATCTATCCCCCAAATACTTAAGATTTTTACTAATTATTATTAATCACTAATCCTGATTAATGAGGGCTAGATTAGGAATTAAAAAATACTAAGATAAGGGTGACCCCGATTTGATATTTGGATCCAATTTTTGTCTTTTTCCTCTATCCCCCAATTAGTTTTGATATCCCCAATTAATTCTTCTTTATTTAGGGTGGCATATATATTTTTTTTCTATCGTGAAGAAATATTATACTTCCTCCTTCCCTAATTAGATGAGCTACTTGTAGTTTGCACAAATTTTAAGGCAATGAGGAAAGTGGAGTATATTTAAATATTTTTTACAATTATACCCTTATGGGCAATAATTAGTAAAATTTAGAAACAATTTATCTCTTAAACTATACCACGGTTTTTTATAAACTTTATACCGTTGAAAAGCATTTTAAAACACCTACGCAACGAATATAAACATGATTATCAAATTATACATATTTCTTATAGAAAAAATAATCAATTAAAAGGTTAGTTTTAGAAATATCCCCTTGGTTAGTGAAATGGCTTATCTATTTGTGGACAAAACTAAAAACCAAATAGCTCATCTAATTAGGGACGAAGAGAGTATTAAAGAAACAAGAATCTGACTGCAAGGATACTTGAAACATAATTTACCGAGATGCAACTTTGAGTAGAAGGAGCAAGGCCTAAGGCTAGCCCCAATGGGATCCAAGATCCCACTTTAGGCACTGTGGATGTGTCGTTAATATGTGAACAGTCGCCCACATCCGGAAACGAGTCTTTGCGTTCGGCTTGGATCCAAGTTGGAAGTACCCAAAATCACGTATGGAAAAAGCATAAATCCACGGAATATTCTTCCAACGTAGTTTGAACTGCGTGGCACGCGCATTGAATCTGCGTATTCTTTAAACGCGTTACAAAGCTGCGTGGTTGTTAAATATTTGTTTGAATTTTTTTCCTACACCCTAGTTTACACTTTGTAATGTTAAACGCCGAGTAATTTTCGTATACTTTCTCAAATAGAGCTGTGGTTGAACATAGCCCAGTTTTGTAAATAAAAACACTCGTACTACTCGGCTTATGCAGTTGCCATTAAGTCATCCAGACACTGTTTTGGATAACGATACTTCTGATAGAAATCTTGTTATCCTTATCAACACACTATAACGACAAGATTTTTTAAGGGGGATTTCCTTTATAAATAATAATTATTTTTTCCTATAAATACACTCAAAGAAACACACCATCAAACATAAAACGCTTCTTCGAATTTAGCCGGATAAAAATGAATTCTAATCGCAAGGGAAAACAAGTTGTGTGTGTAGAAGCAAACCAAATATGTCCGCTCTGTTTCCTTGAAGACCATTCAGCCATGCAATGCCCTTGGATGTATTCCAAGTGCCTGCAGAGAGGTTGTCCCAGAATAAAATTGTTATTAGAAGCGGAACCCGGAAAAAGTAGGTACCTTCGATGCCGTTCGATAATTGCCGTGAAGAAGCTCAATGGTTAGAAGATGCAATCAAGTCCAAAGATGATAAAAATATTAACGTACTCTGCAAAAACTTCAAAGGGAAAGGTATGATTAAGGTTGAACATGAAAAGGGGCGTCATGCCGGTGCCGGATGTAGGTTTTTTATGAAACTACATCGTTCTAAAGATAACAACACCTATGGTAAACAATTAAGCAATGTCACTGGGTGTAATTTGGTGGAATGGGCCGAATAATTAAATTTTCTGTTGCTCTTTAATATGTTGTGTTATGTTATTTGTTTAAGATGTAATGTTTAATCCGTGTTTAATTAGGTCAATGAGGCGCGGTCGATGTAATGTTTTTGTTTTATGTATTGTGTATTTTTTTATGTTGTTTATGTATGTTAACGTTTATTTGGGTTTGTTTATGTATGACTATTTTAGGACCTCAAGTTAGGGACAAACTTCCTGGCAAACTCCCATTCGTGAATATTTCAACTTAAGTCGGTAATCTCCCAACCACCGGATCCCAAACCCCCTTATTCCGATTCACGTGTATGATAATAAATCAAAAGGGAAAGCTGCATAATTCAATGCCCATCTTTACACTTTAGTCTGACATACAAGTGGTGGACAACTCAATGGGGTGTGTTACGAAAACACAATGTGACGAGTGATAATTGTAGATGTCAGAGACTACTATTACACGTCTAATCAGTAATAGTGTACAACAGTCTTTAGCTGCCTCCTCTTTCAAAGGTCATTTTTTATTTAACCATTACCCAGATTACAAAAATATATCACGCTACAGAAGATGACATGCAAAATAATGCCCGACCAATGATACGTACTCATGCAGCAAAGTTGCCAATATTTATAATTTATTCCTTTGAAGAATTTCAAAATTACATTTAAACCCATCTGAGAGTTTTAGTATAAATTTGTGCTAAACGCCTCACAAATCAATTATCTGCGAAGGTGTAATGCTCTGTAAACTCAACCAAAAGATAAAGATTTTAAATCCCAAATTATAAAAGTTTCATATCTCATTTCCACGATATTAATCAATCACGATGCCTCGTTTTTCGATGCATGAAGATACCGCTCTAGTGATTAGTTATTGTATGGTTGCGGATATGGATCATGATACAGAAAATCCTCCGGCGGGTATGGCGTTTTGGATTCGAGTGAGGGAATACTTTTTGATTCAAATTGGGAATGAAAGCGTTAGGTATTCCGCCATACGTATCCAACACCGTGTTAGCATGTTGAAAAGGATTTGTGGTCGTTTTAGGCAGTATCACGTTCTTTCAAATGGTAATCGTGCTCAGGCGATGGCAATGTATGAAGCGGCACAAGGGAAGGCTTTTAGGCATTTCGTGGCCAATTATTTTTTTGGCCGTCGCATATAAAATTGAATGTTGTTCTAGTGAGATGTTTATGAGTGGTTAATATTGTTCGTTTGAAATCGTTGGGTTTTTATGATGTAATGTGTTTTTTACTTATTGCAATGACGTAAAACTAACTTTTAAAATAACGACTTTCATGTTTAACATCGTATTACATTAGAACAACGTAATTAATAACCTAACTCACTTTCGTAGGAATCACGGTTACACTTAGCACGTGTAACAAGCCATTAAACCCTTAGGTGACCCTAACGGACGAGTTTAGTCTCGTGAGGGTTGATAACAGACTAACCCACAAAGTAGTTACAAACATAGATTCCAGTTTTAGACTTCACTCGATGAAGTCGATGAATTGCCCGGTGATCCATACTCTAGGATTTTGGATACCATGAAATTATAGCATTCATCGAATGTGATCGAATGCCTCACCTTTTTCCTCTAAATACCCGCTTTAACCAATTAAGTGCTACAAAAACACGGTGAAAATATACTCGACAAAAATTAGAACCAATCAATTAACCAATGGACGAATAAATTAAACAACACTTACAAAATGTCGGGATGACATTCTAATACGGCCGTGTTGGTGAGTCGTTGTTGAATAGCTATAAAATCGCAAATGGCTTTTTGTATAATCGGTACCTATCATGAATCTGTTGAAGACTTCTTGTTTGGATTCCCATAATCTCGAATATATTGGTTGTATATTTTTGCCCAAAAGGTTTCGGGCTCAGGCATTACGGGCGAGCGGTCTCTACTCGAGATTCTTTGTACCATGTTTTTGTGATTTGCAAATATTCAAACGAATCAAATGATCCCATTGTTGTGTACGTACAATGAGTTAATTGAGGGGTAGAAAGCCGTGAGAAGTTTTCCCAGGTCTATGTTGTTTGGAGGAAGATAATCCAATTTCCAAGTACTCGGTGGGTGAGAAGTACCTTTGGGTAAACCTGGATGTTTATAGGATCCAAATTGATAATATGCGTGGAAATTGTTAAAACACATCCAATGCACTCGTAATAAAAGAAAAATTGTTTACACACACTAGTCGCTTTTCACCGACAAGCCTTCTCAATTTAAAACACACTTTTCATGTTCACATACGCCCTTTCTTGTTTAAAACACCTTTTGGAGGACAAGAAAAGACCTATCTCGGGCAAGAAGATATGGTACAATGACCCTTGTTGGGGTTAAATCAACTTGTACATATGTTTTCATAGTACAGGGTTGGAAACAGAAGAAGACTGTGAATCATGATTTGATCACTCAAAATAATGCATCAACACATATGACAATTCATGGTGGAAATAAATCCAGAGATAATAATAATGACAAAGACTCAAATTATTAACCACCCACGAATCTTTATCCAAAAGTCGTTTCTTCATTACCAAGGGACACTTCTTGTTTATATAGCGACCCTTACTATTTATCGATAACCCCTACATTGCATCGACCCAAATTCGTGTCTTCCCAAAGTATCAACTATCTGACTGAAAAGCGTTTGTGTGGTGAAACCAAACCAAGGGGACCAATGATGATATTTATTACGAAAAATATCATTATGAATAAATTGATAAACAAATACGATTAGTAATAAATTGATGTTGATACATTGATGGAATGGTTACAGATCACTAAAAGATTTTTCAAAAGTAAACTTAGCTAACTTTTACCAAATATATCTAGCATTTAAACCGTTATGTGGCCATAACGGACGAGTTTTGTCTCGTGAGGTTTTACAAAGAGGTTTGCCCACAAAACCATTAAATTAATATCATGGTGTTGATGCGGTTTTGTTAATCTTCGTCCCCATGTTGCGGAGGATTCGGTGGCGGTTGTATCGTGTTCGGTTGGGGGATGTTAGCCTTCATGATTAAGTAGCATTGGTAAAACATGAAATCTTTGCCTATATCACGAGCGTATTTCCAATTTGCATATCGCTCCTTTAGATAAATGGTTCATAATGCATTTAGTGTTCATGTTGAAGATTAAAAAAAAAAAAGGTGGTATGAGTAAAAAGATAAACTACTTACCACCTACCGGAGGCTGTCCATAGAGGAGATTGGTTATGTGTCATATAAATTTCTTTTACGGTATCGCACGTAAACCCTCACCCCCTTTTTTATTACTCCAAGCCTAGCCTTTACACAAGCTTCTTTGTTCTTTGATGAATATTTGGGAATAGTTGTGTGTAATTTTCAAATACGGCTGTTCCAAACCGTATTAGCGGAACCGGTGATGGTCCACCTCGGGAAGGGTAACAACACTTGCCCACGCATTAGTGATAGCAACATCCTCTTCGACGGTATACCTAGCCATAATAATATTGTTGTAGGTTTTGGATAAAAGAGACGAGATGAAACAATGTTACGGGAGAAAATTTGTAACTAGATGGATTTGAATACCTTATGTTTTGCACCCTCATCTTGATGGCCGAAAAAGTTATTTTATAGAGGACCTTGTAACAGTCCTTTCATGTAGCGATGAAATAGACACCCAACTGTCAGACACTTTAGTTATTTTCCCTTAATTCATGGTAAAATAATAGGAATATTAAATATGATGGTACTTACATGTATTCCCAAAACATTTATTTTGGATATAATGACCGGTAAGAATTAAATCTCATCGAAACATACTTTAATTTTCCTCATTAATTTAAAAGGGGTACATGTCTGCCCACAAAATTAAATGTTAAGAACCGAATGTCCATATGAAATTAAATTTTTATTTATAAGATGTGGACCGCACTTTATAACTAGCAAGAATTTAATTGACCCCAGATACAAATTCCCCCTGAAGTTACCAAACACACCAAAATTACAGAAACCTTTTAAATATATGTCATTGTCGTGTGACACGCGATTACACTTAGCCCGTGTAACAAGCCTTTCAACCACTAGGCGGCCCTCTTTGACGAGTTTTGTCTCATGAGGGTTTTCATAAAGGTTTACCCACAAAGCCTTGAGATAATGTGTCGTTGTCTTAATCATGCATAGCATCCCGGAGGAGGAATCTGAATCTGGTTGTACATAGATCTCGGGATCATACTCAATAGGAAATTGTGATTTCATCACTTCAAATACTGCATGTAGACGACATCTATGGGATAATTTTCCTTGTCCTTAGTAAGCCATTTTACCCTCCTCATCTTGGATATAAAATTATAAGATGTGTTAGTACCCGGGGATTCATTAAAAGGATTTAAATTTAAAATAAATTTACATTTTACCCACACATCGTGCATTGTTCCATCCATTAGGTACGTTCATCAAATAACGCCGAACACAAATAACATATCTTGTAACTTCCTAACCAAAAACCTAACCCTGTTCCGCAACATGTGATCGATCCTTATTACCGTCCCATTATCCCAAGAGGTTAGGTATCCGACTCTAACCGGGACCAGAATTCAACGCTTTCTTGGTGGTGGCCAATTTACTGGATCTAATCTAACGGAACACCATGCACCAATTAGAGCGACGTCCTCGTTGCATGAAAAACTAGCCATTCTTTTAAAACTGTTGAAGACTTGATAATTGGAAGACGATATATAGATGGATGAGATAAAGAAGAAGGTTTGTTTCTGCGTTTTATTTTAGATGAGTGATATTATATTTATAGAGTTCACAATAAATGGCGTTGCTGGGGAATCAGGGTAATGTAGGGGACGCCTAGGTGGTCACTTAGGAGACGCCAATATTTAAGAAAATAAAGTGATAATAATTATGACAGGTCACCATCACTCATAAGTGAAAAATGAAAATATATGTATATCCACCACAATACCAATTCACCACCAAATTTGGTTGGAAACCACACCAATTTATTATTAAATCTAAAAGGATGTCATTGTCGTGTGACACGCGATTACACTTAGCCCGTGTAACAAGCCTTTAAACCACTAGGCGGCCTTTTGGACGAGTTTAGTCTCGTGATGGTTTACATACAGGTTTAACCCACAAAACCTTTAGACGTTTTTTGTCATGTCTTAAGATTCTTCCCCATATCGATTTCCTTGTAACGGAGGAGGAACGAACTTAGGATCAAAGATCTCGCCAAATGTATCCTTGAGTATTTGAAAAACCGTTCCGTGCATCCATAATATTCCCTCCGCCTCATATGCAGTTTGTCCCAGGCGGTACTACGTGAAATTCATTTATGGTGTTAGTCTACGGATAATGTGTCATAAAATAACGTAAATGATACAATTTTAATAAAACTTACAGCCGTTCTTAGGTCATAACCCCCATCAGCCATTCCCCGTATACTCTCTCTCACAAAACCGACGTATCTCTTAATATGTTTTTCAACATTGAGACTCGACACCTTTGGATTGACTTTGTGGATCTTGCATTGTCGTTGTGGATCACCGATCTATATTCTCCAAGGATTCGCTCCCAAAAACTCTTAGTATCCATGTCTCTCCCAATAATAGGATCACTGGCAACGCGACAATAAACGCGAATTAACGCGACATCCTCTTCGTTTGAATATCCGGCCAATTTTTTTTTTTTTGAAAAAAACTAAAATACTTCGTATTTTATAATAGAAAAGGAGATAATGAAAGTAAGAGTAGTTGAGGGTGTTTCTGATTGACATAACACATACCCTCATTATATAATTTCTAAAAAGTGGTTGGTGAATATCATTTATCCTACGCAATGGGGGAAAATAAACCCTTTATTGATGGAAGGGACAAACACTGGTCCAAAAAAACCCCATCGTTTCTCAAGGGAGGATTACTGTTTTGCATGACATATCCAAAAAAAAAAAAAGACAAATCCAAAAACTGTAAACAATGCATGGAAAAATACAATTATAATATGTCCTTCTCACATGACACATCAACATATATTAACCAACCTAAATGGTGAGTCACTATTACCACACACATTGTTTGATTAAAAACCACGATGCAGGACCATAAAAAAGGAGGAAAATAATAAAACATAAAAAAAATGATTTCATTGTCGCGTGACACACGATTACACTTAGCCCGTGTAACAAGCCTTTAAACCAATAGGCGGCCCTACTGGACGAGTTTAGTCTCGTGAGGGTTTTCATGCTGGTTTACCCACAAACTCTTTGAAGTGATGTCGTCATGCTTCACGACGGGCTAAAACTTGGGGGTTCATATAGGAAAAGTGATGGATCATCTTTGAGGTAGCAATTGAAATACATGAATCTCTTTCCCTTCCTTTGTAGGTACAAGCGGCGCGCATCGGTCTCCTGCGGTTCATTAGAATATATAGTTATGATAAGTGTTATTTAAGGAAACAAATATATTCAAACACATGTTTGCAATAACAAAGGGAAACCTACAATCTTATCTAACCACCCAAGGAAACCGAGATACGATGGAATCGGATGGCAACAAAAAATTAACCTCGTTCTTTATTGTGAAGAGATGGGATTTTAAGGATTTCCAAGTACGAAGGCTGTGATTTCCAATTATATCGGTAAACTCATGCGCAACAGACATCCAAAACTCGTTTGATTTCTCGTCGGTTTATATGTCGGGATCATTAGAAACATTGTAGTAAGCCCTAGTTAGAGCTTCATCTTCCTGTGGTGTGTATTTGGTGGCCATTTCTTGGTTGATACTAGTATAAATGTTGAACCCCAAAGATAATATATAGTTTGTAGGGGCAATTTTTTACACTGGTTCAAAGGGGGTGTATTTATAGGCTAAATTGGACGGATCCGACAACTGTGAAAACCCATATTAATGTATTCATTTTATGACATATTCCCCACTGGTGACGACGTACCGTAGTTACAGCTAATAATGAAATAAAGGACAAAAGTAAGTGACCTTTACTTTTATGAGAGAGTATTATCTCTGTTTACAAATGACCCCCAGGAGGGAATAAAACCCAAAAGTTATATTCAAAGGGCATCCCTGTTCATAAACGTCCCTTTTGATGGTAACTAGAATTTTAATAATCACCCAATTGATAAATTGTTCTTAGGACATCATACACATTAAATAAATAACCTAACTCACTTTCGTAGGAATCACGGTTACACTTAGCCCGTGTAACAAGCCTTTAAACCCTTAGGTGACCCTAACTTACCGAGTTTAGTCTCGTGAGGGCTTACATAGAGTACACCCACAAAACCTTTTATTATACTAACACACTGGAAAAGTTAAGAAAATAAAACATTATACTACGGGGATCTTGGATATTATATGCGAGGACCGAATAAACCGTCCTCAACTAAATGTCTAAAAGGATGTGGTTGTTCGACTTCATACATTGAAATTGCCATTGCATGAATACCGTTTGCAAGAATAAGGTACGCCTAAAACGAATACAATACCGCAATGGTGGTTATGCGTTGTTGGATACTCTTACTTGAATACACCTTGTTACCGCTGCTCATTTGGATACTAAAATCGGCAAGAATCTGAGACTAAAAATGTCTTCCCATTTCGTGGTTTTCTAGAATTCGATTCAAATCATATACCCTACAATAACTTCTTACTAGTGCGTTATCTTCTTCCATTGAAAATCTTCCCATCCTCCTTGTTTATTAAGGTAGGAAATTTTTTGTAAATAATAATGTTTTGTTTTTGCTTTGAGATCTACATATGGTTTATCGATATATATAGTAATTGTTTATTTGATATGTCGAATCTTGGGACCAAGTTTGAATTTGTTATCATTACGGGATAATAAACTCGATTCGTTGAAAAAGGATAAAGAGGATTCCCACAATTAATAAAAATATCGGGAACATGTCGGAAGCGTAGGGGACCCCTAGTGAGGTACTTTGGAAGCTTGTAATTATATATCAAATGTCAATGTCCAACACAAGTGGATGTTAAAATATCACCATACGCAAGTGGGCTTGTTGTTTACCTCACTTTTTGTTGGTTTATATAAACCAACACTAGTTTACATAATATCCTTCAAACTTGCTTGAGAAAACCAATAGCCAACTAAATTAGTATCCATTTTTCCAAACATACTAATCATCCACAAATGGCCGGCGCTTGCCCATGGGAAGGTTTTGATGAAGACGAGCTTGCGGCGGTGTTAGATAGTTACTCGGGTGCCCCACAACACATTTCCATGGAGTACTCGACAAACACACCCGCTGTGGTTGCCATATCAAACCCATATCATAACCGCAATAAATCGGTTGTCGTTGATCTCACCCCATGTCCAGTAGTGAAAAAATCAGACCGTTTAATCCAGAACTCTCGTGGTGCATCCTGTAGTAGAAAAAACATTCGGGACCAGCGGAGAGCTTCAAAAGTTACAAGATCACGAGACATCGAAGGATAGTAACGGGCGAGGCTGATGTATCTACACAAGTCCTCCAACAAATAGTTAGGGATGAAACGAAGGTGTTAACGATATTCGGTTTCGAGAGTAAACTGTGTTCTTTGCACAACAATATTACTCAGAGGGGAGAACCGCGCTGGGATCTATTAAACCAATAAACCAAAGAATCGAAAGGTTGGTTGTACTGGTCGAGGAGGTACGACAATATTTTGGTGACTTAACTTTGAAAGTGAAGGTGAGTTGTTCATTTAGGTAGTCTTATTTAATTTCATGATTAATTTTTGGATTCGATTACTCATTTTTGGGTTTCTAATAATATTGCAGGATCCAAGTGGTAAAATGCCAGCAAACGTCCATCGCAGGGTTGTGGAACATCCAGACTATGGGAAGCATATTAGGGTGGGAGCGGTATTAGTTTTGAAGAAAGTGGTAATCTTTTCTCCAACGAAGAAAAACTATTGGATTAACATAACCCTACCCAATATACAAGAGGTATGTTCCAAAAAAATACCGAAGATCGGTGTTATTTCATGGACCTTTATGAAATAAAATTATTAACTTCATTTATGTACTAAAGGTCATCCCTTCGGAATCCACGGTTGGTGAGATGCGTGGTCGACAAGTATGAGATATCGTTGGTAGAAACCAACTCCATTTTAATTTCATGTTTGGTGTTACAGTTGTACTACGTTGTTTAAGTATCTGAATAAAATGGACTTATTTAAGCATTATTTTAATTGGTTGTACTAGGAATTTATATTAATGCCATATTACCCAAATTAAACATACAATCACTTTAATTTGCAGCCGGTTCATAACGAAACCAGAACTGGGAAATATAAAATTATGTGTCTTCGGTACTACGGTGTCATACTCAATTTATAGAGTCTAAATTGGTTCATCTCTTCATAAAACCGTTGAAGCCACCCACCAGAATTAAAATACCACCCACCCACAGAAACCATCGGATTCTTTCAACCGTTGCCGATCTAACGGTCAGTTAAGGCACGCAAATTTAAATAGCGTGGCACGCAGTTATAAACTGCGTGTGGCGCAGTTTCAAAATCCGTCACACGCAGCTTGAAATTGCGTTCTATTTCTTAGACGTTGGATCACCAACGGATCGATTGATCCGATGGCTACTAGCAGCGTCCCGTTAATTATGCCCAACATTCGGATTATGCATGGACTACAAATTCATGTTTGTTGCACCCAAACCAAACACACCAAATACATTTTCCATCAGAACAACCATATCTCCATCTCTCGCTTCACGCATCCTTCAACATTTTCAGTCATGTCAAAATTCACTAGAATGGAAGATGTAGCGGTAATAGGTGCCCCGGTGTGCGATAACTAGTGACCCGATTACGGGTAGGGAACAAGAGTCTAGAGAGTTACGGTCTCGTATTGTTGAGGAATACAACGCACGATGGCGGGGAGAGACAACCAGATCTCTCAAGTCGCTCCAAACGAGTGTAGCCACATTGAAAAAGGAAGTCAAAAGATATGTTGGTCATGTTAGAGAGGTTTTCAGGGCTAACCCAAGCGGAAACGACCCGCAATCTATGGTGAGATTCGTAAAATTAATTTATGCAGTGTTTATTATATATAAAAAGACTTATCACTAATCCATAGTTGGTCAAATTTAATTGCGTACGGATGGAGAGGTACTCTACGAGGAAGATCCGAAAGATCCAAAACGCTGGAGACATCAAAGGTTTTCGAAATTTTGAAGATGCACTTTCCCGGGGAATATGATCCGTCCATCTTAGTTCCTCAAACTTGCGGCTAAGCCTCCCAACGAGCCAACCTATGGCGGGTCGAGACCAATGATGAAACGTTTAACGATTCTCAAACCACAAATGGTGAATCCTCAGACCAAGGACGAAGAAATGCATTTTATCGGGATCAATGTCCCCGGCGTGCACCAGGTAGGGAACAGTCTAAACGAGCTAGAGCGGAAGAGAGAAGAGTCACGAAGGAGTGAACCAGACATTAGCATATTTCCAACATAGGGATGTTCAAAGGTTTGAATGGGACCAAAAAGAGGCTGAGGATAAGATGAATTTTCTAAGAACAGACGATGGCGGTCCGTCTATTAGAAATTTGGCGGCGAGCACCGAGTTATTAGCTAGGAACAAACAGCGTGAGACTGACATGGAGATAATGAGAATTAATCTGCGTCAAATAACCGACGAGAGTGAAAGGGAGTATTTCGTGAATCTCAAAAATGAGATTATGATTCGCCAGGGGTCCAGTCGCCGTTACACCTAATGTGGAGCAGTTGATTGCATTTAACTACTATATGGAACTTTAGTATTTACTTAATCGTGTCGCATTATGTAGTTTGGTTTTTCCTTACATCCTTCTAGTTTTTAATTCCCCCATCGGTTGTCGTTGTGGTATTTAATTTGCAATGTGGCAGTTTCTTTATATGTTGTACCTCTTAATGTTATTTAGACTTTTCGATTCGAATGAGACCACCTTAAACTTAGTTCAAACATTACTACATATTATTATTAGGAATACATCTAAAGTATGTAATCATTCCACATTGTATGCGGGCATAACTTCCTTTAGTAGCTCGTATAGATGATCATACATGAAAGGCTTAGCTAATTCCGCACGAAAATCGACCCGGGCTCTTGTTTTCTGTAAAAAGGTAGTTAAAAAAATTAATTATGTGTTCGTATTTATAATAATAGAGGTAACACTCGGTATATATGGAAGGATATGATTACTAACCCGAGCTTCGTACGATAGCGTAGGATGGCTTATGTTTACATGCAGCAGACATGCAACAAAAGCATCAACATCCGCGGTTATCAGACAAAATCTTTTTTTTACCGAGGCTTTAGTGCGGTTGTTGTCGTTTCTGGTAAGATCTTCAAAGTTTTGAAAAACACGGTTCCAAAAAACTTTTGGATCTTCTAAAACCCCCTGTGGTGTTCCATGATTTGTTCCCGCAATCCATGCTCCCACTACTCCTAGATCTTCATCACCGGTGAAGCGCATAGTGGTGGAATGATATTGAAAGGCAACCTTATAGACGGTTTTATAGTGGTAGTCTAATGGAAAAGGTAATCTTGTGAACAACAAAGGACGTTTATAAGTGCAACGAAATGGGTCATTTGTAAATAGTAAACATGCTCTTTCCAAAAAGTTTAGGTCGTTTGTTGTTAAAGTGTATGTCGGTGACTAGCGGTACATAGACTCAATCATCACAGTTGGATTTGGCGAATGATGGCCCGCATATATCGGAAAAATACTGAAGTAATCTAAAATGAATATTAGTAAGACAAATAAGAAAGCGAATTTTGCTACGAAAAATTATATCTTAAAATATCATAATTATTAATTAAAATTATAAAAACATAACAAGTCTTAAGAAACAAGGGTAGTAGTAGTCTTATAAAAGGAAACAATGGCGGCATCCTCACTTACGAAAGTAAGTGCCTGTTTCTCCTACTCTCCGTTCTCATAAAAGTTATCATCACCTAATGGGTAAACATCGGCGTTTTTATCCACATCGGTAGTACCCGCATCGGAAGTGAGGATGCCATCATCCTCTCTCATAGGGCCCAATTCACCGTCTCGCAATCCTAGGATGTGACTACGCAAATGTGCTCCGTGATATCGGTTTGCAAGAATCTCCGGCGGACATGGCTCGAATAATACGCGCAAAGCTTACGCCACGTTACCTTGTACCCAGGAGGTGTATCTTCTCGTTCATCCAAAGTTGCCCATTCCGTATCACGGTACTCATATTCCACACACATGTTATGCATAATTAAACACGCTCTCATAATAGTGTGTATGTCACGATGAGACCCGATGTGACAAGGATTCCTTATTATACCCCATTTCGACTTTAGACCACCAAAAGCACGCTCCACATCCTTCCTCTTTGCGTGGTGGTATTCATTAAATTTCTTATGGATCGGCGGCATAACATCACGTTTCTTATAGCTATGGACCACCCGGGCATTTCGTTGTAGATCCGTCCACCGGATAGTATCCATGTTTGTACTCGTTGCCCATGATACGGAAATTGCAAGCGGGGGCTAACGCGTCATTGTCTCTATCAAATAATCCCAACTGTGCCGACACATTCAAGTCGTTGTTAGACCAGGGATCGCCAAAAAAACAGTGCCGGAACCATCTATCGTGCGATGCCCTTTGCCTGTAGAACAAGGTTTGGTTTCTTATGGTGTCCCACGTGTCGCCACTACTTCTTGATAGGACATAACCTCCACTCCCAATGGGTGCAATCGAGGCTTCCTAGCATTCCGGAAAACCACGAGGCTGCGTTTTGAGCCAATAACCTCTTAGTATCTTCGGTTGTTGGCAGCCTCATGTAACGGTCGTTAAATTCCCAAAGTAGTGCATCCATAAACTTCTTAGTATACATGTATATTGTTGAAGCGACCATCGCGGTGTAATCGTCTAAGCTATCATTCGCCACCCCTTTGCCGGGTGTTTCATGACAAGCATTTTCATATGAGGAGAGTGACCGGGATGTTACACGCATCTCTTCGGCTGCAAAAAATCGGGATCTCTAGCGCAAATTTGAGGCAATATTCTAAGAAAAACTTCTCGGGGAAAACCATGACGTCCCTTAAAAACGGCCGAGGTCCAAACCTGCAACCGGGTTTAAAGTAGTCTGCATCATCCTGGCATCTGCCTCCACACAACATCGGTTAACGGTTCTTCTAGTCAAGACTGTCTGCCGGTTCGGGTTAGTGCAAGTCATGCGCCTCTGCCAAAATTTGCGATACATGATGACGAAATCTCCATGGCTATCATCGTGGTACCGTTTCGGGTATGTCGCCTCTCTCTATCGGCGCATATATCTAACGATAGCCGACTCCATTTTTCAGCTAAATATCATTTTAAATCATCATCGCAATGGATTTAAAACAAGGTATTGTTTTGTAAGCGGAATTAAGAAAATAACAAATAACGCACTTAAACATGGGATATGAATAACATAAAAAAGGGATAAGACGAGGACCAACATACATGAGGAAAAACTTAATATATCATACAAGAACTAAATAGCAAACATGTACTACACCCTAGATAATCAACGGAATTTTAACCGTTTTTATTGGAGTCACCCAAAAAAAGCGCTATCTGGCACAACATCCATATCGACTCCATCATCACCTCTAGGACCACTACCACCACACACTACTTGCCAACTACCACCCAAGCTAAGCCCTAAAAAATCACTTGAGGTTGGTAAGTCACTAATCCATAGGGAGGCATGCTCCAATAACGGGTTATGCTCTCTAGGGGGTTACTATCATCGAGGGTGAGGGACATAATAAGCATTCGATGCGGAAGGGTCTCCAGTCGGACGCTTGCGACGGTTTTGGGTTTCAGGCAAGGATACTCCAGCACAATATGTGGTGGGAAATGTCATTCTTCGACTTGAATAGAATTGGCCTTCGGATGTTCGGACCTACGATGGGTTGTGGGGTGTTATCACCGCTCGACGACGACTCTCATCATATGCCACTGTCTGCTACTGCGAATCGGCCCGGTAGGCCTCCCCCGCAAACCCGTAACTCTTCTAAAAAAAAAAATTAATTTTTGTTAAACAATTATGTTTAACAATGAAGAAACTCAAATGAAAATGAAAATGAGATATAAAATGACTAACCTACGAGACGTTGACGTCGGAAAAATTGTATGGGTTCTCTCCTTCCATGGGGGTGGAACTAGCTCCTCAAACGAATCTTTGTAGAAGGGCAAGTCCAATTGTAGGTTTGGGAGTTGCCTCATTAATGGTGTCTGTTTGGTCGTATGTGTATATGCAGGATGACATGCTAGGGGGTGGGCCTTGGGGCATCAAACTACGGGGTATACCTCAAAATGACCAACTCCGATATCATCATGTGTGTCTATGTGAGTTGTTTTTTTGTCCTAAGGGCTCCCACGCTGTGAGTTTTCCAAAATTTGGAATACACTTCATCGGTGACGAGGAAGGAAGTGATCACTAACCTCAACCTCCATACCATCTACTACTTCCTCCAATCTAGGTGGGTTGCGTGGGATAACTATCGCACCAAACACCTGCCTCATACACCTCTCGGCCGGATAAAGCGAAGCTCTTGCACCATCCTTGTCCTTAAAGACACATCTCCTCTTAGACATCTCAAGTGCGGTTTGGAATGCATCAGTGTGTTGGTGTTCACTGTCCCCAAACCACGGGTCCCAGATAACCGCATCACCCATCCTAATATCTATCTGAGCGCGTGCATCTGACAAAGAGTGTTTGTGAAGATCTTTTTGTCCCTTCTTCCTAAGGTTCAACACATTAAATAGACTAATAGCCGGGTGTGGATCCAGTTCATCATCTCTCAGGTTTTCCTTCAAAACAGTTTGACAATTACGGAAATAAAAATAATACCAGAACTCTAAGATCATCTACATTCCACCCATATCCTTCTGTTTGCACGAACTCCAATCATCCAAGTGTTTATACAAAACGCCCAAAGTTGGAGTACCCCAATCATAACACCCAACAACATCCAAATTATCCAACACTATACACCATCGTTTATCTACTCTAACACTACGATCTGCAAACAAAAAAGAACCAATACACCGAGCAAGAACATTCTGAGTCGGTTAAGTCGTCAATGCCCAGATTATCAACATTGTCCCTACTTAAAATGAAATTAGCCAAGTGAGAAACTCGCATAGTGCATGCCTTGGAATCATATACTCCAGTTTTCACATCATGTAGTCTTCTATGTTCCATAAGATCCAACACACCCCGGAAATACCTAGCATCCATAGCTTCTACTTCTTGCGCCGTCATTGTTTCCTTTGGTAATTCTGGGATTGGATTACCTCCTCCAATTGGAATACCAGTCAACCGATAGAAATCTAGAGGAGTCAAACCTATTTCAAACTCTTTGAAGTGAAAAGTTCTAGTCTTCTTCCACCACCTCTCACATATAGCTTCGGTTAATCCCTTATCCCCATACCTAAAATTAAATTGGAATATAGACTCTAAACCACAGCATTGAAGAATTAATAATGCACGGGGGTTGTTTCTAACCACTATCTGGTAAAATTTATTTAGGTTGGTCCAACTGCTTCTAAATGTTCCGTCTCGCTTATCTACTAAGTTGTCGGCCTTATGTTGTAACTCGCCGACACCTTGAGATAGTTGGGATAACTTCTCATACCTAGACCAATCAATATCCTCCATTATATAAAAGTGAAAAGACCAAGGGAAGCACAATCAACATGTGAATAACAAAAATCAAACGCCTATGTTAATCTATGCACAATCAACATATGAATTCACTCGTTCACATTCACATCACATGGAGGGATGCACATTGCTCAAATGAAAATCTTAGTCAAAGTGATAATAACAACATCAATTCCACCCCTTGAATCTTCTAAACATCAACTCAAAAGAATACATGACTTAATCCTAAAAACACATTGCAAAATGCTATAAACAACAAAATCAATTTCCAACAAAATAATATTTACAACAAAATCATATTAACAACAAATTCATATTAACTACATCATATTAACAACATCAATTTCCATCAAAATCATATTAACAACATCAATTTCACCCATATATTCATCACAACCTCAACTACATCATATTAACAACCTCAATTTCACCCATATATTCATCTCAACCTCAACTACATCATATTAACAACATCCATTTCACCCTTATCAAATTACAAATTTCAAATACATTATACCAAGCATAAACACAACTAATTCAATCCATCAAATTAAGAATCAATCAAGGTTTTATGTTTCACCAAAACTAAGCACAAATTGCAAAAACCCTAACTAACATTTTAATTTTTTGAAATCAATACAAAAATTATACAACCCAATATCAACATAATCAAAATTATGCATCCAATAACACCTAAATCAATCCATTTATAACTAAAATCAAGAATCATAAAACAACTAAATCAAAAAAAAAAAATTACTTACCTAGTGTGGATTTTGATGATGAAATCTCACAAAAATACCACCAATCGATTACCCTCGGCTTCTAGAACAAACCCACGAAAATTTTAAAACCTTAAACACAATTTGTTTTCAATCAAACCATGAGCACGAGGTGAGGTTAAGGAAAAAGAGAGAGGAAGAAAGAAATGAGAAAGAAGAAGTAAACCTGTTAACTTTTAGGGTTCTCTATGAAACGTAAGTTCAAGCTGCGTGTTGACGTCAACATGGTCAATCGCATGTTGAAGCTGCGTTTTTTGAGTTTCCCAATGAGGCGATTTCAAAGCTGCGTTGCACGTAGGTTCCAATTGCGTTTCATCCGGGGATCTTGGATTCCCATTGCGCCGAGCGATGTGTTTTGGTGACGTGGATCCAAGGAAAACCTTGAATCTTGGA
>JAJJWW010003876.1:0-190762 GCA_023531295.1 Papaver armeniacum | reverse complement strand
TTGTAGCAAGCAGCAGCATTTGAGCCGCAACATTGCCGAGTTGTAATTTGTAAACGCTAGTGCCAAAAATGAATGTTAAAACACAAACACGCGACAAATTTACTTGAAGAATGCCGCGACCTACAGCTTAAAAACCATGACCGGGGTTAGTATGTTAATTGACCTCCAAGGGACTAGGGATTTTAAAGTTTCTTGGACGTCGATAGAAGTTTGTTGAGAGTTTCAGAGAGAAATCGATTTTTGGAGTTCGTCTTTGAATTTGTAAGAAATCGTGGGTTTTCAATTAAATTACGGCAAGATTAAAGAAGATCGATTTCAAGTTTCGAATGGAGCAGTGGGAATCACATAGACTTGAAATCAATCTGGGATTATGTTACAATTAGAATCTCTACCGATCTTGATTATGTGATTTCCAATCTTTTCATTCAAACTTGAAATACACAAATAGCATTCGCGGGAAGAAAAATCAGGCATTGTTGATTTTACTGCATTAAAATTTATAGTGTTTAAATTCATTCACTTAGATAGAAATATGAATTGTTGATTTGAATTTACTGCATCAAAATTTCGTTTTGCTTTCTAGATTGTCTGTGAGGTAGTGAGTGCTCTTTGTTTCCTTCGAGACATTCTAGTTATATATCTAGTCCACATTCTTCAATCCTTGGATTGCTTTACCAATTGAAGTGTTTTTTCCTTTCTTTGAGCCTGTTTGTCATGAGAGAATCTGAGGTGGAGTAATTATTACATTGTACTAGAATTGAGCGTTGGCACAAAAGCTACAGAACAAGCAGAAGAAAGACGACTGAGAAACATGTTTTTTCTTTGGATTTGTTGTAAATCCTAATAGCGTGTCTTAAGTATGCAGAGCTAAGGAAAAAGTTGCCTAGTACTGACGTTTGGTCCCTGGTTAAAGGAAAAAGTGAGATTTTCTGTAGTTTCATGCTTTAAATGTCATCCAGTCAGGTGTATTCCTCCTGGACTTTCGATAGAATTACTTCCATGCCTTCAATCTGTTATTTTCTTTCCTAGTGACGAAATTCACAGCAGGTCATGCCATAACCCTGAAAAATCAATACTGCAGAAACCGCTGAGACTTTTGTATGCATGCTGTTCGCTGTTGTATGGATTTTTCATAATTCTGTTTAATATCTGTGTTATATAAGTAACAGAATTACGATTCGCAAATACATTCAGTGGGGCTCCTATAAATGTTTGTCACTAATTTGCTCCATTTGCGTCACTCTGTCTCACTATAATTTCTGTCATTTTTTATCCATGAGTACTAGCTGCTTGATAATTTCTTTACATCACAAATTGTTTTCTCAATGAACACTTATTATCAAAAAAAAATTGAATACACTTCTTCTGATTACAAGTTAAAATGGCAACCTTGGAGAACCTTTTTACACTGATCTCTTCTAATTCCGTCAATCGGTTTATAAAGAAAGAGGAACCAACAGAGACAAGTGCAGGAACACTATATTGCTTAAGATAGCAACATGGACAGTGGTAACAACTCGTTTTTTATGACATTGCGATCCCAAGAAATCGATTCTTCACCGCATGTACATCCACAATGACCTCATTCATGTTCATTCGATTTGAAGGTTACTCTGAGGAACATACAACTCCAATCTGAATTATAGAAGCTAACATTTTTCTTGTAGTATGTCTTGTTCTGTCTCTCTTTTCGCTTGGTAGCAAAACATAATTGCGAGTTTCAGTATCATCATATGTTCATAAATTGGCTAAGGATTGTAAAGCTTCTTCGACATGAGAGTTTCAAAGGATTCATTTTCAGAGAAATCAGAAATTGATGGGTTATGATTTGGGTATTGCAGCTAAAGATTGGCTACAGTCAGAACCAGATTTTTGGAGTTTGTCTTTCAATTTTGAATATATTTTCATGAAATTCCGCAAATGGGAAGAAGTTTGATTGCATGATTTGAATGAGCAAATGGGAATATAACATAGGGATATTTATGTTTCAAACTTTCAATTGGCGTCTCTACTGATTTTTTTTTTTTCACAATGTGATTTCCAATCTTTTCATTCAAAGTTTCAAACTTGAAATCGACAGATACTGAGTTCTACAATTTGATACTGAATTTACATTATCAGTAGTTTTAAACTGGGAAAGAGTTGGCCGAAATTTATGGGTGATTGGCAGCAGGTAAACATTTTCATACCTGTTTCTTTCTCTCTACTATACTTGCTGCTCGCTTTTGTATACATTACCGGAACTATAAAACAGATTCTTAACGGCTTCTACATCCACAATAACCTCACTCATGCTGCTTCGATGTGAAGGTAACTCTGAAGAACATTTAACTCCAATCTGAACTATGGAAGACATGATTTTTCTTATTGTATCTCTTGTGCTATCATCATGATGTTCTTCTTCTACATCCAATAACAGACGTGGATCGATTATCTCCTCAATGTGCTCTTGCAATGCATGCATCTTGCAGAAGTTATGAATGTTTAGACCTTCCTTAAACATGTCGTCAGTTGGTCTTTTCCCAGTAAACATCTCCAGCAGAAGAATCCCGTAACTGTACACATCACCTTGTGTTGATACTTGGCCACCAATCCCATATTCTGTTCGACCAAATTAGCAAAGATAAGACTTTCACTGAGAACAAAACATAATCGTTTACAATTAAACTATAGATGTATCAATGATTGCAAATGCATTTTACTTTCTTACCAGGAGAAACATATCCAATGGAGCCTTTTAGTGCAATTGAACTTGCATCTTCTTCATTCAGCTCCCGAGAAGATCTTGAAGGATTATAAAGGAACTTGGCCAGGCCAAAATCACCCACATGGGCAACCAAATCATCATTGAGAAGGACATTGCTTGGTTTCAGATCACAATGAGCAATAGTAGTTAATTGACAATCGTGGTGCAGATATTTCAACGCAGAAGCAACATCAACTGCAATGTTCAATCTTGTTTCCAAGTTCAAATTCTTCTCTTGCAGATGATCTTCATTGTTTGCATCACTTACAGTCGGGTGCAGCCAATTCTCTAGACTTCCATTAACCATGAACTCAAAAACTAGAGCCTTGAAAGGATTACCTTGAAAATCGGTACTCGAGCAACAAGTTACAATCTTGAGTAAATTTCTATGTCTAACTTTCCTCAGGGCATCACATTCAGCAATGAAACTCTTGGTTGCACCTCTCTGTTGAAGGTGTAGAACTTTCACCGCAACAGGTTTTGATTCATCTTGTTGAAGAAATCCCTTATAAACAGAACCAAAACTTCCGACACCAAGCAAGTTGGTAGAAGAATTAAATCCATTGGTTGCTTTAAGAAGCTCATTGTAAGAAACACCTTTGAACCGTTTACCCATGTCTAAGGTTGTAGAAGGAAGTTTGGGTTTGGGCGGCTTTCTCCAGTAAAGAGTGAGAATAATTACAATTAAAATGAAAACTAAAACCACAACTACGATGATAATAAGCACTGCTTTCCTCTGTTTTTGCTTCGTATTCGGGATCAATGATGGCATGGAGCAATTCTGCAACTTCAAAATGGGTATTCCACCACAAAGCTTATTGTTCCCTTCAACTGAAAATTTACTTGAGTTTTCAAACACCCCATCTTTTGGTACTGCCCCTTCCAAATTATTATATGATAAATCCAATTCAATGAGTGCGGTCAGATTCTCAAGGCCTTTCGGAATTCTACCAGACAAGTTGTTGCGACAAAGTTTTAAACTTTCTAGACCTCTCAAGGAAGTAATAGTTGGCGGAATATTTCCATGAAAGAAGTTACCATCTAAATCTAAGTTAGTTAAGCTTAAGCATTCACCTATGGTACTTGGAATTTCACCCGACAGTTTGTTTTCATACAGGACCAGTTTCCCAAGGGTTTTTAACCCACTAACCTCCGCAGGAAGTACACCAGTGAATGAGTTGTTACTTAAATCTAGAGCAATTGATAAAGAGGGAAGGTGAAAAACTTGTTTGGGTATGCTACCACTTAGTCTGTTGGTGGACAGGTTCAATAGCTGCAAAGATTTACAATTTCCGAGACTAGATGGGACTACACCTGCCAAGTCATTTTCAGATAAATCGAGTTGGATCAATCGTGTTAAGTTACCAAATGAAGAAGGGATTGGACCAAAGAGTTTGTTTTTGACCAAATCTATTCTTGCCAAATTTTGGAGGAGCCCAATAACGGGAGGAATATCTCCTGTCAATTGGTTTGAACCCAAAGTGAGTACAGTTAAGCCTTGAAGATTCTGAATACTTGAAGGAAGACTTCCATATATCTGATTATTTTGTAAATCTATTTCATGGAGGTTTGTTGTGAGATTGGCTATTGAGTTAGGTAACAGTCCCCCAAAATCATTATCGTTTAAAATTAAAAACCTCAAATTGGTACAATTGATAAGAGAATTGAGAAAGCTCAGATCATTTGCTTGGCCACTACCAAGTTTATTTTCTCCGAGATGTAATATTCTAAGACCCATTTTTAGGTGACCAAGGTTATACGGGACTGATCCAACTAAATTGTTGGTTTGCAGTTGTAAAACTTCAAGTCTAGACAGATTGGAAAATGAACTTGGAATGGTTCCGGTGAAATTGTTTTTTGCAACCGCAAAATGCCTAAGATTTGGAAGTGTGAAACCCACGTCAGAAGGGATACTCCCATGCAGTTGATTTTTCATGAATGAGAAGATTTCAAGTGATGAAATATTATATAGTGAAGAAGGGATAATACCTGATAACCTATTTGAATCCAGACCGACAACTTTTAAGCTTGTCAGTTGGCTTAGAGTGTTTGGGATTCTTCCCTCCAAATTATTATAATCAAGAGCAAGAACGATAAGAGATGAAAGGTTACCCAATGAAGTTGGAATTTCTCCCGAAAGATTATTATCAGTAATCCACATATATATGAGATTTGGTAAGTAACCCAATTCACTTGGAATTCTTCCTACAAGATTGTTGCGAGAAATATTAAGGTGTAGGAGACTGGAGCAACGAGAAATATTGTGCGGAATTTCTCCTTCCAAGGAATTATTTGTAAGACCCAAATATTTCAACTGAAATAGACGACCGATTTGTTGTGGTATTTCTCCTTTTAAACTGTTGTTGTTGAGGTTGAGTTCCTCAAGATAGCTTAGGTTTCCAATGTGAGGAGATATGGATCCTAACAATCTTTGGGACGCAAGGTTTAACATAGTGACTCTACTAGGATGATGAGGGCTGCATGTAACTCCTTTCCACTGGCAGAAATGAAGAGAATCATTATTGTCGTTCCAAGATTTTAGAGTTCCGAGTGGGTCTTCAGTTATTCCATCCTTGAAAGCGAGTAATGCCAATCGGTCGCTTGAATTGTTATCATCATCGACAACAAGGCAATGAACATCCATCGCAAGCTTGGACATACACAGGATGATTACAATAAGGATCAGCTGTTGTGGTATTATCTTCTTCATCTCGATAGATCACAATCTTTAACTAGGAGTTCAATTTCTAGCCGGAATGAAAACTTATAGAAATCAAGTTTGAACTCAATTGCAGAAGGAGAACAATAACTTGAAGTGTATGTGCTAATGCAACAGTAAACAGAGCTTAAGAATGTGATCAATGATCAGGACCCGTGAGTTAGTGAAGCAGACGCTGCTTTGAATTTCAAAGGTCTGACCGCTTAACTTGCATTCCCAGATACACTCGTATGCATTTTATCTCTAGTCCTATATTATATTTTAAGCTTATATTTTGTATCAACAACTCGGACTGTTCAACGTCAAGTTTTGAAAGTAAACTCCTTGACCGACTGAGCTTATCCTCATCAACATCCACATTTTCTATTCTATTTTATGTAGGTTCACCATCTTTGCGTGTTCATCCTGCATTCGTTTTTAATCTCCAGCAATTACATATGTCACATCAAAAGTTCTGAATACGCAGGACAGGGTTTTTAAAGTAGATGAATTCTTAATATGCAGCTGCCTAGTGATGATGATAGATGTTTACATTTGTTGACTTCAGCAATTCACAAATTAACGACGGGTAATTACATGAAGGCCCACTACAGGAAAAATCATCATTTACAACACTGTATTAGGGTTGTAGTACCCCTACTACAACGCTTTTTTATGTATTGCGTAGGTGGGGTATTGTAGAAAGTCCAAGCTTTTCTACAATGCTTGACTAAGAGTTGTAAAGGGTGATGTGGTTCATGGTTTGACAATATTTTGCCAAAGTTGTGATTCTCTTTCGATTTTTTTTTTTTTTAAGCCTAACACAACTCTTGCTTGTGTTGTAGGATTATTTTACACAACAAAGGATGCGTATCGTAAAAATATGTAACACAACACTTGTATAAGTTGAAGGTCTATCTTAGACAACCTAGGATGTGTATCATAGAAATATGTAACACAACACTTGTATAAGTTGAAGGACTATCTTAGACAACCTAGGATGTGTATTGTAGAAATATGTAACAACTCTTATTACTATTATTATGAATAAGATTTGCACGACACTTGTAAGTGTTGTAGAACTATGTTGGACAACACCTAGTTATGTCGTAAAGAAATTCTTTCACAACCATTGGTTTGTGTAGTTGAAATATGGAACACAACTCTTATCAGAAGTTGTGTGCATAAAATATTTTCGAAAAAAAAATTATAGCTGAAACCAAATTGCCGAAAGTATTTCACATTCACATTAAGCTGCCGGTGTAACACATTTACATTCATTCAAATGACCATTTATTTAAATTATAATGAAATGAAACATGCATCCACATCCATAAATACAAATGACCATTTCTGTAAAAAAATCAATATTTACTGTACAATTCATCAGTTAGCACTTAACTTTAAAAAAAAATCCAAGTCTACAAGTCCTAGCTAATAGGTTCTAATCTGTCTTGGATACAATTGTAAAGCAAACCAGCAAATCCTGAATCTCCACAACTTGTAGTCTGCTTTTTGCCAGATTGGATAGATGCAGTTGGAGGTTACTTAGTAATTAACACCTGTGGAATTTCCAAGAGATTCAAACAAGTTAGTTTTCTCGAAAAGTACTCCAACAAAATCCCTTCAAGAAAATGAAAAAGATTGCAGCAGATAGTTAGCAAGTGACAGAAGTGCATGTCATACAATAAAATAAATTATTCAAGTTCAGTTCCAACTTCCAAGGGAACTACCTAATTTCATTAAGGCTCTCCACTGCTTTCTTTGGGAACATCTAAATGGACAGTGACTGACAAAACACAAAGAGACAAAAGAAAAAGAATTAGAAATGAACAAGCCAAACATAGGTGGCTTATACACATGGAACACAAACCAAATGCAGTAAGCTAAATTTTAAGCCAACTACATAAAATTTAGCAATATTCAAGGACAATCAAATGTATTTCGACATACACAGAAAAACAAACATACTGCAAACACACTGAGTTCGATAGAAACGTTTAAAAACAGAAAGAAAGAAGTTTCACATGTTATCCTCAATCAACTCAAGTAACAGGCTTTACAGGTTATCTAAGCATGTTTTGGTCACCTAGCTGCAGTTCTGCATTGGTTGCTGAGGAATTATAGATAACTACTACAGCTTTCTTGAAGGATATAAAAGTGCTTCAAGTTTTCGCTTTAACCACCATATTTCCGGGAATATAAAAACAAGACATCCAATCATAGATCAGGGCATTTAGCTTATCATATTACAATAGTTAAGCACGTCTTCTTGGTATTTAGTCATACAAGACATTTACCAAGCAACACAACCGCTACAAAGAATCAGATGAAAGTTGTATCGTACCTGCGACATAAACTGAAAGTCCCAAGGTGTACTAAAGATGGAAATACCTGCACAAGGCTTATAATAGCCATGAGTGATGTACGAAGCCACGGTAAATCAACAAATTATTTTGCATCTTTTTGAGCAATCCTAGCAATTGCAACAATCAAATTCTTGATAAGATCAGACGATAAAGCTGATCTGTTTGCTAATACACTAGATATCATCAAATCACCAGCCTGCGAGAAGAAGGAAAAATGTCATAACTTAACAAAAAAAAAAAAAGATAAAAATTAACTGTACAGTACAACCAGAAAAAGAAAATAATGGCACAAAGTAAAACTCATCCAAATTCAAAATCCATAAAATAAATGCAGCCTTTTACCTTTTGTTCAGAGCCTCCATTCACATTTAGATCAACTCCATTAAGTACAAAGGGGATAACATTTCTTCGCTGGCATTGCCTGCAAAAAAAAAAAAAACCAACATTCACTAAAACACTCAAAAAGAAATCTACAATCTAAACACTGAACTTCATAAACCCATCTTAACATACAATTCCAGCTTAACCCATCACTGAAATTCCCATACACACTGTCACATCTCGCAATCAACAACACTAGTCTCTGTCGGTCCAGCTCAACCAAAGAAATATTCCCTTAGTAGTTACAACCAATCTATAATTTCTCAACTTAAAGAAATGTTTTCCAAATGAGTGCTGCCAAAGGAGATTTGCCCAAAGACAATAATCCTTTATGTATATTCAAATTGTGGAGAAGACTTCTACCAAATGAAACCAAACTGTCAATAGAGATTTCGACCACCAATTAATTTAAAAAATATCCACTCATACAAAATACCTCTATTTTAGTAAAAATAAGTGCCCCACGACCAAACTATGTGCACTTCATAGCTTAAAGAAACTGGGCTGCAACAAGATTATTCAAAGCAGATTTCATACAGATTGAAAGGATATTATGCGGCCTACTATCAATTCCACGAAACCTGTTACAAATTAGCTCCACAAAAATTTCATAATCCTCCTCAAGATAAAGCATAAGAAAAAATCAAGCATTCAAGCGGATAATATCTACTAAATGAAATAACTAACAATCAACAGAATAAATCACAAAGATGGAAAATAAAGAAGAAACACAAAATGAATAGCATAAATACGACATAGTTAACGGCCACAATACCTTCTTAAGCTCTGAGTATTAAAATTCTCTCAAGTTGTGTTTATCTGCAGGGCGCTAATGCTCTACTTGAGTCACTAATTTGCTGGTCTGGAAATATACTTTTAAAACAAGGAGGCTTGAGATTGAAAAGCTTCACCAACATTTAAAGGACTTAATACACTTTTTAGGTCACTATACCTTCTATCATAACCATGACCACCATATCAACTGCATCTTCTGCTTCTACTGTGGCTACGCCTTGAATGATACCTACCAAATAATTGCCGCCTCAATTCACTGGCATTATGCAAATAAAATACATCGATTGCAAAATAACTTTCCAAGCCAAGAAATCACGAAAGCATAAAAAACTGTAAAATCTAGCTCTACAATCAATTAACCTACTAACATCACATGCGATATAATAAAAACTAAAGCGAGACTAACCTGCTAATCTTCTTCAAATGCATAAAGTTACAATATCCACCTCGATTACAAGTATTCTCTTCATACTGCCTACAGGTAGCTACACGAAAATTCGTTACAAAACCATCATGTATAGGAACTGTTTCTCAACTCCAGCCACTGACATGTCTTTCATAATCACAACATTCATGGCAGCAACACCTTTGTGCGTTCAATAAAACACCCATATTCAGATTGCACTAGACCACTAAATACACCTAGAGTATGAGTTTAGTTTCATCTTCTTTGGCTGCAACGCCATACAACTTCAGCTGTTCTATGAGACTCCAGCAATCACCCGAAACACCACTGCTTGCCTTCAATCGACCAACACAAATTGAGTCCAAAACCCAACAGAAAAACCCCCAAATTCATTCGCTGCTCTCATCAGCTGGGTCTGTGCAGTCATAAGAAGATGATATCTCAACTGACTCGGCTGAAATTTAATCCATAGCATCCCCAATTCGATCCCTGAATAGCCACTGAATTACACCATCTCTTCCATCCTCCTCTTGATCTCTGAATTCCATCAACCGAGCTCATAGAATGAACCCGACCACTTCCCTTTCACATCGAAGAACAGCTCCAATTTCGACATAAATCATCCCCATGGAAACAGACAGAAAACCCTAAACTCCAGAAATTTGTTGATGTTGTTGTTGCCTTAACTGATATCCACCATTAACAAACCTTAGATTTTCTGTTCTTGGCTACAACAACAATCAAATCAAGAGTAACCCCAATTTTACTCTCAAACCCTCACTCATGAGAATATCAAATTCTTCTCCTCTGATTCTTCACCATCTTTAATCTCGAGCTCACCTTGTTACTGATTTCAGAACTAACTTGAACCCAATCTTCAATTTCCTTATAAACTTTGAAATCTAGTCATTAACAGACCCTTAAGCAATCTCCATCAAATCCACAGTATCATCTTAAAAAAAAAACCTAACTTCCCATGAATATCAACAACAACAAATACACAAATTCATCCGGATTCGATCCTTAAATCGCATATTACGAATTGAAAGGGCTTCTGAGATTGAATCAGTGAAAGAAGAAATCGGTAGCATATTACGAATTAAAGTTGGGTTTCGTTTGATTTATGTTTTGTAGAAGGTGGATCTGAGGTATTCGATTGATGAGTTTCTGTGACTGAGGTTGTGATGATTTTCACCGGAAATTGCAGATGAGATCTAATAGGGGTCGATTCAATCAAGAAATTGAGATGAAGAAGAGGGATTGAGAGAAGAGCAGCGGTGGTGATGGAGCGCCGGTCATCTGTGGAGAAGAAAATAGGTGTTCTTCGGGAAAAGGAAGAGGAGAGGAAGAAAGAGAGAAAGAGATAGAGCTCGAGTGGTTGAGGGAGGGGTTCGTGGGTGAATGAAAATATTGGACGAACCAGATTTTGTTTGATCCACTCATACGGATTGAGAAAATAATTTAACGTTTGAGATTGTATTTTGGGATGCTCATACGGATTAAAAGCATGTGTGTTTATCTTTGTGCTAAGACGAACTCAAGTATTCGGTTTTATTATCAACCTTCGACTAGAAAAAAATCCAAAAAAAATATGAATAAATTTAGCACATTGTTATCGACATTTTGATATAAAAAAATCCAAAAAATGTATAAGAATGAAGCTGAAAAATAAGAAATGAATTCGATAATTGGTGTGTTTCTTTGTGCTTTTGTGCTTTCTCTTTGTGCTTCCGGTTTGAATTTCGACTAGTTACATAGGTCATGAAGTAATTTCGACTAGTCATACAGGTCATGAAGTATCTTTATTTCACATTAGTAGCATGATACATCATCTAAATCGATAAATATGAAGCTAAGTGTCGATTCGAACATCAAATGTGGTATAACGACATACAAACTATGAACCAAGATGCTATGAGAGGGTTCTGACTTCAAACTTAGCATGATACATCATCAAAATCGATAAATATGAAGCTCAATGTCGATTCGAACTTCAAACTTGGTATAACGGCATACAAACTATGAACTGAGAAGCTCCAGGAGGGTTCAAACTTCAAACTTAACATGATACATCATCTAAATCAATAAATATGAAGCTCAATGTCGATTTGAACTTCAAATATGGTATTACGACATACAAACTATGAACCAAGAAGCTTTGGGAGGGTTCAGACTTAAAACTTAGAATGATACATCATAGAAATCTGTAAACATGAAGCTCAGCGTCAATTCGAACTTCAAACTTGGTATAATGGCATATAATCTATGGACCACGAAGCTCTGAGAGGGTTCTGACTTCAAACTTAGCATGATACATCATCGAAATTGATGAATATGAAGCTTAGTGTCGATTCGAACTTCAAATGTGGTATAACAACATACAAACTATGAACCAAGAAGCTCGAAGAGGGTTCTGTCTTCAAACTTAGCATGATACATCATCAAAATCGATAAGTATGAAGCTCAATGTCGATTCGAACTTCAAATTTGGTATAATATCATACAATCTATGAACCAAAAAGCTCTGAGAGGGTTCCGACTTCAAACTTAGCATGATACATCATCGAAATTGACTACTCTAAGTCAGAAACTTGGTAAGAACGACGAATCCATCCATTTACAGGTAAGATTCCTTCGAAATATTCTACGAAACCTTAAAAAAACCTTATTTCTGCATATTGTATGCATACCAGACTCCGAGATCGAAACCTGGCCGCGAGTTGACTACTATAAGTCAGAAACTTGGTAAGAACGACGAATTCATCTATTTACAGGTAAGATTCCTTCGAGATATTCTACGAAACCTTAAAAAAAACCTATTTATGCGTATTGTATGCGTACAAGGATCCGAGATCGAAACCTGGCCGTGAGTTGACTACTCTAAGTCTGAAACTTGGTAAGAACGATGAATCCATCCATTTACAGGTAAGATTCCTTCGAGATATTCTACGAAACCTTAAAAAAACCCTATTTCTGCATATTGTATGCGTACCAGGATCCGAGATCGAAACCTAGCCGTGAGTTGACTACTCTAAGTCAGAAACTTTGTAAGAACGACGAATTCATCCATTTACAGGTAAGATTCCTTCGAGATATTCTACGAAACCTTAAAAAAACCCTAATTCTGCATATTATATGCGTACCAGGATCCGAGATCGAAACCTGGCCTTGAGTTGACTACTCCAAGTCAGAAACTTGGTAAGAACGACGAATCCATCCATTTACAGGTAAGATTTCTTCAAGATATTCTATGAAACCTTAAACAAACCCTATTTATGCATATATATGTGCATACAGGCTCCGATATCGAAACCTGGCCGCGAGTTGACTACTCTAAGTCAGAAACTTGGTAAGAACGACAAATTCATCCATTTACAGGTAAGATTTCTTCTAGATATTCTACGAGACCTTGAACAAACCCTATTTCGCATAAATATATGCATACTACGCTCTTAAATCGAAGCTTGGCCGCGAGTTGACTACTCTAAGTCAAAAACTTGGTAAAAATGACGAATCCATCCATTTACAGGTAAGATTCCTTCGGTATATTCTACCAAACCTTAAACAAACCTTATTTCTTCATATTCTATGTATACAATGCTCCGAGATCGAAACCTGGTCACGAGTTGACTACTCTAAGTCAGAAACTTGGTAAGAACGACGAATCCATCAATTTACAGGTAATATTCCTTCTGAATATTCTACGAAACCTTAAACAAACCCTATTTCTGCATATTGTATGCAAACCAGGCTCCGAGATCAAAACCTGGCCGCGAGTTGACTGCTCTAAGTCAGAAATTTGGTAAGAACGATGAATCCATCCATTTACAGGTAAGATTCCTCCAAAATATTCTATTAAACCTTAAACAAACCCTATTTCTGCATATAGTACGCATACCAGGCTTCAAGATCGAATCTTGGCCGTGAGTGGAGTAGTCTAGTTTAGAAACTTGGTAAGAACGACGAATCCATTTATTTACATGTAAGATTCCTTCAGAATATTCTACGAAACCTTAAACAGACCCTATTTCTGCATATTATATGCAAATCAGGCTCTAAGATCGGAACATGGCCGTGAGTGGACTAATCTACGTCATAAAAATGGTAAGAATGACGAATCCATACATTTACAGGTAAGATTCCTCCGGAATATTCTACGAAACCTCAAACAAACCCTATTTCTACATATTGTACGCATACCAGGCTCCGAGAACGAAACCTGGCCGTGAGTGGACTACTCTAAGTCTGAAACTTGGTAAGAACGACGAATCCATCCATTTACAGGTAAGATTGCTCCAAAATATTCTATTAAACCTTAAACAAACCCTATTTCTGCATATTATACGCATACCAGGCTTCGAGATCGAAACCTTGCCGCGAGTGGACTAGTCTAAGTCAGAAACTTGGTAAGAACGATGAATGCATCCATTTACAGGCAAGATTCCTTCTTCCTTAGGAATATTCTACGAAACCTTAAACAAACCCTATTTCTGCACATTGTACGCATACCAGGCTCTAAGATCGAAATCTGGCCGTGAGTGGACTAGTCTAAGTCAGTATAGTGTATTGTTTTTACGATATTGAATTTTTACTGTCATTGTCACTCTTGTTGTATTTCCTTTACTAACACTAGTATTTTTCTTGTAAAATAGACAGTTAACAGCTCAATTTGGGTTCTACGGTGTTTTAGAAGAAATTCTATTGTTGGACTACAATCATATGTTTTAAATTCCAATATTCAAATGTGATTGGGCTCACACCAGTTTTGGTGTGAAGGTAGAAGATGGCTTTACATTAGTCAATTTAAAACATCATAAGAACCAATACTGTGACGATCATTCATTTTAGCAAAACAAGCGCGACAAGTTTTCTATTCTCGAGAGTCAAATACATCTAACCTGGTATGTGATGCATTACGGAGAAGCTTCACAGCTGTTTACGGCTCAGTCACTTGAGCATTACTTTTGAGCATTATATTTTGTTTTACAACACTTATGAAGGGTTGTCATAAAGTTAGTGTATAGTTAGTGTATTAAAGAACCACAAACTTGACAGAACATGTGATAGTGTAGGATGGTTAGTGGTGTAGACTTCCACGCTTGAGGCTCAGGATCGAATCCCCCAACCTTATGTTTTCCAACATTATATATTTTTACTTCAACAACTTGTTGTAGCTTTCTATTTAAAAAAAAAAAAAAAATCAAAACTTGTGAACTGAAAGGGTGGTTGATGAGTTAGACTTCCATGTAGTAGTTTCATGTTCGAATCTCCCCTCTAACATATTTTTCATTGTCATATTTTTGTGTTCTTCAACAACACTTGTGAGAATTGTGATAGGCTAAGTCACTACATATATGGAACATTATATATTTTTACTTCAATCATATTTTTGTGTTCTTCAACAACACTTGTTAGATGTGATGGCTAAGTCACTACATAAATGGAATATTATATATTTTTACTTCAACAACACTTATAAGTGTTGTTGTAGCTTTCTATTTTAAAAAAAGAAAAAAAATCAAAACTTGTGAACTGAAAGGGTGGTTGATGAGCTTGACTTCCATGCAGTTGGTTCATGTTCGAATCTCCCCTCTAACATATTTTTCATTATCACATTTTTGTGTTCTTCAACAACACTTGTGAGAATTGTGATAGGCTAAGTCACTACATATATGGAACATTATATATTTTTTTACTTAAACAACACTTATAAGTGTTGTTGTAGGTTTCTATTTAAAAAAAGAAAAAAATCAAAACTTGTGAACTGAAAGGGTGGTTGATGAGCTAGACTTCCATGTAGTAGGTTCATGTTCGAATCTCCCCTCTAACATATTTTTCATTATCATATTTTTGTGTTCTTCAACAACACTTGTGAGTGTTGTGATAGGCTAAGTCACTACATATATGGAACAACGTTGTTATAGCTAAATGTCGTCACAACTGTTTTGCTTAAGGAGTTGTCGTTTGTTTTCTTAGCGCAACCCCTTGTTTCCTAAGGGTTGGCAGTGATGATATACGACAACTCTTCCTTTGAAACCAGTTGTAAAACATAGGACTTTCTACAATACTTAGCGAAGCGTTATAAATCTCCAGTTGTAGATGTATATTTTTCCCGTAGTGAGGGTTAAGTGGCAAAATGCCCCAAAATGGACCTCATAGTTGTGAAAATGCCCCGGACGTTACGCGAAAGATCAAAATGCCCCAAAATAATATCGAAATGCCCCAATCCGTTAAAGTTGCCGTTAGACATGGTTAAGTGGTCAAATTCATAAGCATGTGGTCCGCACGCGTGAAAAGATGACATTTATACCCTTTTGACAAATAAGATGACATAAGGGTGACTATTTTGGACGGTCGCCACTACCAAACGAACAACCACCAACCACCACCGCTTCCACCACCACCACCTCCAACCCTACCACCACCATCCCCACCACCACCACTACCACTTGAACAACCACCACCAACACCAACACCACCGCCACCGCTAATGCCTCCTCCACCACCACCACCACCACCATCGTCACCACCACCACCACCGCCAACACTGTCACCACCGCTGCCACCACCAACGCCACCACCGCCACCACCACCGCTGCCGCCACCACCACCACCGCCGCCACCACCACTGCTTCCACCACCATCACTAACGCCACCACTTGAACCTTAAATCCTTAACCCCAAACCCTGAATCCTAAGCCCTGAACCCTAAAACCTAAAACCATAGATTTTGTTGAAGGGCAAAAGAGACCTTTCATAACACAGTTGACCAGTCAAAAACTGTTAAAATGCCCCATTTTAACTATTATAGGTAAAAGTAACGGATTGGGGCATTTCGATATCATTTTGGGGCATTTTAATCTTTTACGTAACGTCCGGGGCATTTTCACAACTATGGGGTCCATTTTGGGGCATTTTGCCACTTAACCCTTACATGAAACTGTCTAACTGTACATATTATTACCGCAATGGAAATCAATTGGGAAAATTGGGAAAATGCCCCAATACTGGGTGCAATATTGAAAATTTATCACAACATTAAAAAATTTGGAAAATACTCCATTCCGTCAAAAATCCAGCTAAGTCACGCGTGTGAGCCCAAACACGCGCAAAAGAAAAGACAAATACCCTTCAACTTCAAAATTCGGGAATCGGGGTTTAGGGTTCATGTTTAAGGTTCGGGTGGTGGAGGCTATGGTTTTAATGGTGATGGTGGCCTTATACATGTGACTTAACTGGGTTGGATTGTAATTTTAAAGGAATCGGGCATTTTTCTAATTGTTTTTAACTTTGGGGCAGATTTCCAACATTGCACCTCGTATTAGGGCACTTTTCCAATCTTCCCAAATCAATTTCATTACCTTAACATTTATTCTGGGGTTTTGGATATGTTGACTATGGGTTATTTAATTGATCGTGTAGTTGCAGGAAATCCCACAACTAACACCCCTTAATAATTCTATAGATCTAAACTTGTTGAACATGAAAATGAAGATTAAAGTGCTAAAATTATAAATGGACGCAAGAATTTTTTACATGGTTCGATCAATGTGATCTACATCCATGGTTCTTCACTATGATTGTTGAGGTTACATTGGTATTACATTTAGAATCTCCATTAATGAATTTTTGGTAGAGCTCTAGATCGAGTTTTAGGTGAGGGAGGAAGAAGATGATAATAATAAAGATAAGATCGACCTCTCTTTAGTCTTTACAAAATGTGTCTCTCCCTTTCTCTCTCCTGCCTTTCTCTTTATATAGGTGTTTACATAGTGGATGACAGCTAACATGTAGTGGAGTAAAGCTAATAATGTCTCATGCTCGTGTTACTTTCACCTCACTCTCGTGCTACTATTTCCTCACGCTCTTGATGTTGATATTGGCGCACATCCTTGTACAAATGACGCACACTTGATATGTTGTAGGATATTTTGCCCCTACATTTTGCCTCTTTTTCTTGAATATTGCTTGAAGAGCGATCTTTAAGGAAAAATACGCCTTGTTGTAGTTGTTGGAGAAACTATGCGAAAGAATACTAATCTTCAAAAGTACTTACTTGCCTCTATTCTCTTGCGAAATTCCGAAGCTTTGACAAGTAAATACGAAGTATCATTTCTTGAAGTATGCGAAGTATGAAGTATCCTTGAAGAAGTATAAGAAGTATTGATCCTCAACATATAAGAAGTATCCGTCCTTGAATGCGAATAAGAAGTATTGCGAACTAATCATGCGAAATTATTGCTCCATGTTCTCTGCCCCATGTTGTGCTGTAATGCAAATAAGAATTTAGATAGTATTCAACATTTCTTTTGTCAAAAATTGTCATTTATGTGCAAGTTCAAATCATTTTTGTTTGTTTTGATTTCCTTTGTATGACTTGTTTCGTTTCATTTGATAAATATCTTCCGTGGAAATGATCCTAATGAGGTCTTATGCATCCTTTGTAAAGGTCTTACTAGACTGTTGTGAGGTCTTATTTTGCCACCTACTACTCTCCATGTTAAATACCATATCATTTGAAGCAAAGCAAATATTAAATAGAAATTTTAATAAATTGTGGAATCTTTGTAATTGTGCGATTGTATCGCATTGGTAAATCAAATAAAAAAATTTTATTTGATGTAAGTAAAATGTTCAAAGAAAGTGGTACTTAGCTTTCATGTGATTTGTTGTTGATGTGCGAAAATATCGTATAAGTTGTTCAGGCTGCAATGGGCTTAGATGAACTGGGCTTGCGCGAAAATATCGCCTTGACATTTCCTCCTGAAGTGCATAAGTGCCGCATCCATACAAATACCGCGCAACAAAAATAAGTGCTAGAGGTGAGACTTGAACCCTTGACCTGCATCATGCATTCATGCCTCTTGACCAACTGCACTACCTCTTGTATGCTAAAGGACCGCACGATGCTATAGTTTGAACGTTATCTTCACCCTTTGGCAACCTAGTAAAAAAATATGTATAATATGGGATTCGAACGCACGACCTGAAACTTAAACTCTTCGCCCTTAGCCATATGTGAATACGCGTGAGGTGGGAATCGACCGCGCGACCACGAACGCACATACCGTTCTCTTAACCAACTGTTCAAGCACCTTTGTGCGAAATAAACACATAACATCTGTGCTAGTTTTCGCTTGAGACAGAAACCACAGCGGTTGCCTCTTATCCTTATCTTCGCCTTCCTTCACTTCCTTCAACGATTTGCCTCTTGCACTTTCTCCTGAACATCAAAATCTTCCACTTAAACTTTGGTTTTTTCCTCTGAATTTTGTAGATCTGGTAAGATTTGTTGAACATGAAAATGAAGATTAAAGTGCTAAAATTATAAATGGACACAAGGATTGTTGAGGTTACATTGGTATTACATTTATAATCTCCATTAATGGATTTTTGGTAGAGCTCTAGATCTAGTTTTAGGTGAGGGAGGAAGAAGATGATAATAATAAAGATAAGATTGACCTCTCTTTAGTCTTACAAAATGTTTCTCTCCCTTTTTGTCTCCTGCCTTTCTCTTTATATAGGTGTTTACATAGTGGATGACAGCTAACATGTAGTGGAGTAAAGCTAATAATGTCTCATGCTCGTGCTACTTTCACCTCACACTCGTGCTACTATTGCCTCACGCTCTTGATGTTGATATTGACGCACAGCCTTGTACAAATGACGCACACAATTGATATGTTGTGCGAAAGTTTAAAATTTCCTCTAGTATGGTTACTTTAGTCCTACCGGTAGGAAGAATGTTGATGTCGGCGTTGTAGAAATCTATCCCAACAAGGCAATGAACGTTCAGGGCAAGCATGGACATACACGAGATGATGAGAATAAGGGTCAGCTGTTGTGTTATTATCTTCTTCATCTCGATAGATCACAATTTTTAGACTGGGAATTCAATTTCTGGCCCAAATTCCAGAAGGAAAACAACGACTTGAAGTTCATGTGCTCATGAAGCGGTAAACAGGGCTTAAGAAGGTGATCAGTTGATCAGGACCCGAGAGTTAGTGAAGTATACGTTCGTGTGAACACCTAGAAAGATAATAATATATACATGGCTTTGAATTTCAAAGTCTCATGTGGGAGATTATTGACTAGAAACGGATACCTTAAACTATCCAAAAATAAAAAATAAAAAAAAAAAAAAAAAAAAAAAAAAAAAAAAATTTAGAAGACCATTTTCTCGTACGGTCGATTTCATAACATGTACCATTAAGCTGTCGGATTTTAAATTCATTTATTTGTAATTGCATCTTTATAATTGAGAATATGACAGCTTATAAATGCATGCCCATATATATACATTCCTATGCATTTTATCAGCGACCCGTACTGTTTAATCACAAGTTTGAAAGTAAGCTCCTTGACCGAGTGATCCCAGGGGCGGAGCTGCGTTGGGACTATTATATATGTGACATATCCCTGAGTGAGCCAATGGCCATCCCATCTTTGCGTGTTCATCGCGCGTTCGTTTTTAATATCGGGCAATTATATATGTCACATCAAAAGTTCTAAATACACAGGACATGGTCTGGGTGTCCAAATTCTATATGATATATGTCGCTCCCAAGTGATGAGGATAGATGTTTACATTTACATTTGTTCACTTCAGCAATTGAATGACCATCAAATTAACGACCGTTAATAACATTAAACTAAGCTGACTCTATTATTATGTTACTAAACATTTAGAACATTTAATCTTGGGTTTTGTACATTTTGATTGTGGGAGGAAATTGATTAACAAGAGTTTTGATTATTATTAATCTCTAAGGCCTCTTCCTATGCACATGCCAAAACATGGTATTTGGCATATATGCACCCACTATGGGTATGCCAAACTGCCAAACTCATATGCCAATATGTTATTTCTGGCATATAGGCATACACGACAGAGTTTCCAGCGAGCGACGAAGACTCTATCGCTCGATGGTCAAACTGTCGTTCGATGGTCATTCATTCGACAACGACAGTCAAGCTATCGCTCGATACTATGATAATCGCTGACCAGATCTTCATCTAACGGCTACAATTTCCCCCCTCTATAAATACCTGATTTCAAACTCATATCAACTCACACCAAAAATTCTAAATCTCTCTAGAATTTCTTAATTTCTCAATCTTTTTCAAATCTAAAACTATCACAACTCCTCTACAATATATTTTCTTGTAAAATGGATTCACAAGCAAAAACTCAAGGCAAAGGTAAGAAGAATCGAGTCCGTGGTGCGAAATACACCATGATAGAAGATGAATGTATTTGTCGTAATTATGTTTTTTTTACCCAAGATTGTATCGGTGGTGCACAACAACATGGTAACACCATGTGGGATAATATATTTCAAAAATATGAAGAACTAACCATGAACATCAATGGTCGTGATGCAAAAGGATTGTCAGAACACTTCATTGTAATCAACCGGGAAGTAGCCGCTTATGCTGCATTGATAATGCAAGCCAAGAGAAAAGGAAAGGAGAGTGGTCAGACTGATGTTGATTTTGAAAGAGAGGTTCGTACAGATTGGCAACGAAAACATGGTAAACTGTTTGCTTTCGAAAGTTGTTATCATATTTTGAAGGGTTTGAACAAATATAATCCCGATTACTTAGCAAATAATCAAATAGTACCTGAAAAGTCACCATATAATTCTTCTCCTCAACACCAAATTCTTCACCATTTTCACAAGGTCCATCAAATTCTTCACCGAGATACCCCTACAAGCTCAAATTCCAACGTAGTTTTCAATAATTATATTGATGGAAATAATAATGGAAAACTTCCAGGAGGAATAAGGCAAATGCTGGCTAGAAAATTAGCTCAAGAAGGAGGGAGTTCCGTAGGATTTAACATGGCGGAGTTTATGGATTATCAAAAGACCATCGCGAAGGAAAGATCCATTCAAAGGAAAATTCAAAACCGGGAGAGTAAGAAAAGTCGTCTTTCTCAAGAAAAATTCCAGTTTGACTATGACAAGCATAACATTCTTCAAGCTAACACCTCAATTATGAACCCCAACAACAACTGCATGTATGGCAAATCGAATTTGACAGATTCAAGCACCGATTGAAAAGCAAGTCGGATTTACTAACAACCGTGATGAAGAAGATGATGATGATGGAACTGATGATGAGTTTGATGAAATAATTCCTCTAAATGATTAATGTACTAGTTTAAAACTAGTTTAATGTAGTAGTTTAAGTTTTAATGTTCTAGTTTAAGTTTTAATTTGATATGTTGTTATGCATTCCAATTAATATTAGTTTGAAATGAAATGTTGAAGCTTATTAATTAGAAAAATAACAATACATAACATAACTTAAACCGAAGCTAAAACATTAAGAAAAATACATAAAATCATCTTCCATGCTCGCCCAAAGATTCAATCTCGTGATCATCTCTTAACCGGTCATACAAATTACTTGTTACAATGTAGTTAGTCATTTGACCATAATTCCTTGCGGGAGGCCTCTTTCGGGTCGAATCTCCGCCTCAAATCTTCATCATCATAGTTAATCCAATCCGAATCACGTCTGGTTTGCTGAATTACCATGTTATGAAGAATTATGCAAGTGAGCATAGTCTTGTGAATTTCACGAGGACTCAACCCACGATATGGGCCACAAATGATAGCGAACTTTCTTTTCAAAATTCCAAAAGCGCGTTCCACTTCCTTCCTCAGTGCCATTTGGGCATCGTTAAAATATCGGTATGAACGGCCTAATGCACCAGCAGGAGGCTGACGGTAGCATTGAACCAAGGTGGACCATTTTGGGTAGATACCATCCGCAAGATAATAGCCATGAGTGTACCATGGCCGTTGATCATGAAACGGACGATGGAGAAATTCCATACTTCAAATCTTCAAACAGAGGCGACTTGTGCAAAACATTAATATCATTTTGTGAACCCGGAAGACCAAAAAAAGCGTGCCATATCCGTGAAATCGTAAGACGCAGCGAGACTTCTAGGATAACTGTTGGTTTTGGATAATGACCTTTATATTGACCAGCCCAATAAACAGGCATCCATGCCATACCCAATGCATACAATCGAGACTACCTAACATTCCCCGGAATACCCTTTCCTCATTCTCCCTTAATATTTGTCTAACATCTTCGTCGGTTGGTTTTCGTAAATATGTTGGACCAAAATGATTAATCATTACTTCACGTAACAATGAAAGGTAAGTGTAAGAAGTTGTTTTACCCATACGAAGGTACTCATCATTCGCATCCGCTGGAGTGCCATAACCTAGAATCCTTAAAGCCAAAGTAACTTTTTGTTTAGGACTATGACCTCTAATATTCAAAGTGCATCAAACTGATAATTGAATTGAGGTTCCACTCGAAAAGCTCTTCAATAATCTTTTTCACCGGATGACGAGGCATGCGGAATCGACCTTGAAAATCTCGATCGAGTACACACAATTGGGAAGAAAATAATCGTGCATGAGCTTCGATGGTAAAATTCCGTCCCTCGATACGTATATCTTCGTGATAATACTTCTTTGGGCTCTGGAACTCTTGGTATTTGACCCGTATGTACAAGCATCATAGTTTCGATTAGATTCTCATCTTCAGCTTCCTCTTCGTCAATTTCTTGCAACCTCATACGATAACTTTCTTGCTGTAACCTGAACATATTCATAATAATATCCCTTTCTTCATTGGATCTCGACATTGTGAATCTTAAAATTGAGAATAAAAAGGAGTAATATCTTTAGAAGCAGGTGTGAGTTTTCTGTCGAGGTAAAATGACGTATATATAGGAACCATAGGGGAACTAGCCGTTGCAGAAAAACTACTTGGCGATAACCATTTTATCGCCAGCGTTATTATTATTATCGAGCGATAAAGCCTTTAACGCAGAAAAACTACTTGTCAATATCGCTCGCTAGGGATTCGATCGCTCAACGGTTTCCCCATAGTGGCGCAAATGGTTTGGCATGCCAAACACCATTTTTTTGGCATGTGCATAGGAAGAGGCCTAAGAAAGTTTAGAATCTCCTCTAATATGGTTATTTTAGTCTTATCAGAAGGAAGAATGTTGATGGCGGGGTTGTAAAGGGAGAGAACTCTTATGGGATCAAAAAAATATATGGGAAAAATATAGTTTGGTCCTTTTTTAGGTGGGTCCATGTCTGTTTAGTCCTTTGGTCAAACGCCTTTACTGTTTGGTCCATAATTATTTAAAAATATTTAAATAGATAAAAATACCCTTCCGTGTTAAATTTTTATTTTTGTAGTAGTTCTTCCGTGCTAAAAAAACAGACTTCATTCCCAGGAATGAAGTCCATACAAAAAGCTAAATAAACAGACTTCATTCCCTGGAATGAAGTCCATACAAAAAGCTAAAAAAAACAGACTCCATTCCCATGAATGAAGTCCATACAAAAAGCTAAAAAAACAGACTTCATTCCCAGGAATGAAGTCCATACAAAAAGCTAAAAAACAGACTTCATTTGTAAAAATGAACAACATCATCATCTTCATCTTCTTCGACGCCTTCAACAAAGAACAAAGAACATCGTCGCCTTCAAACACCAGCAGCAACATCATCTTCCATCATCACCGTCTCCAAAAACCGAGTTCGTTAGCAAACACAACACGAACTTTGATTCTTGTTTACATTAATAACATCGTCGTCTTCAACAGCATCGTCGTCTTCAACATCATCGTCTTCATCATCTTCTTTATCAAAGACCGAGTTCGTTAGCAAACACAACACGAACTTTGTTTCTTGTTTACCTTAACAACATCGTCGTCTTCAACAGCATCGTCGTCTTCAACATCATCGTCTTCATCATCTTCTTTATCAAAGACAACAGCAGAAAAAACCCTAAAAACAGAGTTCATCTTCATCTTCAACACAAGCAGCAACAACATGATTTCGTCGTATTCTTCATCAAACAGATCGAGTTCGTCGTCGTCTTTAACATCTTCAACAGATGCAGCAGATCAAAAATTCAAGAAAAAAAAAGAAAAGAAAGAGAGAAAAGTAGATCTGAAAAAGAAAAGAAGATGAGAGAGAAAGTAAATCTGAAAATGATTTTATCTCTCTTGATAATTGAATATATATACCTAGGGTGACGTCATGGATGATGTCATGGTCCCAAAAGGGTATTTCTGCCACTACAATGTGACATTTACATCATCCATGACATCAGCGTAGGACCAAACAATAATTTTTAGGACCAAACTATAATTTATATTACCAAATAGGACCAAACAGACATTTGACTGGGTTGAATGGACTAGACTCATCCTAATATATTATTCCTAGGACCTAATAGTATTTCCTACAAAATATATTTCGTCAGTCACGTTATCAAATAGAAGTGCAACAAGTCGTTCTTTTCCGAAATTGATCTGACAATTAAAGATATATGAACCCCAAACCATCAACTCCATTAAAACTCGAAATTGGTCAGTTATTAATTTCAACTTAAAAGCCCTTAGAAAACCGTGGCCTATTCATTTTTTTAAATTCATCCAATTTAATCAGGTGTTGCGAATAGTTGGTTTTCAATTCCTCTTTTCAGGAATCTACAGTGGGGCCAGTGGGGGCACTGGGCCCTCCTAAATTTTCTAAAAAAAAAAGGTTTTACCTATTCACCACCCGCATTTTTCCTATTTTCCACCCATCTTACAATTTCTAAAGTAAAAGTAGTTTTCAATTCTATCTTTTCCTATTTACCACCTATAAAAGTCAAATTAATTTGACTATAACTATTATAATCCTTATCTTGTCTTCTTCGTTAATCCCTCCTTTTATTAAAAATTAAAAAACCATTCAAACTAAAAACGGCAAACCCTAGGGTTCATTATACTACCACACCAAAAACTCTTTATTTCTTATGTTTTATCATTTAATTCGTCGATAAATAGACGAATTAATCGGTGATTAATCTTTAAGCCATTATTATGTAGGATTTTATTATTAAAAATTTAAGTCAAAATATCCAAACTTTGGATGAGTCCAATATCCAACAAAATGATCTTAGTTCTACAGATAACACGTTGAGTGAACACGATTTGGAGGTAAATCAGTGATACATTAGGTGTTTGTTTTGTTTGTGGTTTTTTTTCTCTTTTAAATTCGTTTTTTTTTTTTTTTTTTTCTTTTTGTTACAGGTATTTGGCGGTAGAAGCCAGCTTTGCACACCACCGGTGCCGATGGCAGCACCATGGCTTGTCTTTCCGTACGGAGAAGGTAAGGAATCTCAAGCATTCAATAACATATGCGAACCTGACAATAGGACTTGTAGAAAATCAATACCAGAGCTGAGTAGTGGCACATCTTTTTGGCAGAAAACTTGTCGTCCAGGTTGGTTATGCGACGATGAAAGTTACAAATACAGTCGAGATTGGAATTATGGTGCTTACAGTATTCTCTTTAATATAACGTTAACCTTCAAAAAAATATTTGAATTATTGTGATTGTTTTTTTGTGGAATCCTGCTTCTCTAGAAAAAATTCCACTACCTAGTTTACTTCAATGGATTGTTAAACCCCAGGAATATGTTTTGATTGATTGTGTTTTGACATCACCTCCTCCAAGTTGTAGATATGAACACCAACACGAGCATGAATCGATGGTTTTCTTCCTTTTTGGGTGTCCACTTGATGAGAAACATGGATACGATCATGTCTTTCTCTTGTTTTGCCACCCTGGTGAGAAGCAATGGAGAATGAAGAAAGTTCCTTGTGTTTTCAACTCAAGAGACATATATCAAATCTTGAATCTGTACAGCTTTTATGAGAAGTTTTGTATCTTCCGTATATATGAGGAAGTAGCTAGTATATTGTATTATTATTGTTTATTTATCAACCTACGATTCTGATTCTGTATATACTTAACAAGGGCTTTTAGAAACGGCTGTGTTCGTACAACGCAAGAACAAGACATTTGATTTGCAACGGAGGTTTGACTATTCCAAACTAGGTTTGATTACCGCAAACTAATGTGCCGGTTAGTGCAAAAACGACTGCATAACTTAGCATATGAAAGCCCTATTTCATTCCTCGACAAGCTAACTTAGTTTACAGAGATTGAAAATGTTGGCGCGTGTTCGTGGAGACGTCGTAGTCGAGTAGAGGAAGGTGGAGATGACCAAGAAGACAAATTAGATTATGCAACTGAAATTATTTAGGTGTTAAGTTGTTGGGTGGTTATAGGTACTGGTGTAAATAAAAAGTCAATGAGTAGTAATTAGGATATTTAAACTTTAAATGGGTGGTAAATAGGATAACTAAGGGTGGTAATTAAGGTGGGTGGTGAATAGGAAAAATGTGGGTGGTGAATAGGTAAAACCAAAATGATCCTATGTAATTTTCACAATTAAGAACTTGGCTCCCCTTAACATTAACGGCAAAAAGATATGCTTCTAAACTAATTTCAGCTCTGCGCATAACCCACTCCCACAAACCGAAACTTCCCTAAAATTTTGGAGAAAATCCCGTTTCTACCGAGATCACAATGATTTTTCTTTGTTTGCGGTATGTATATAATTTATATAAACAGATAAACACTAATCATTCTCCGTCTATATGCATTCAATTTCCAAGTAAGGGTTTTTACTCCTAGCTCCTAAAGACTAATTTTTGATTTTTTTTTCCGTCTCTAATCATTTGTATTTTCTTACTGATTGATGAAATTTCGGTTTATTATGATACTGGGTTTCGGTTTTTTATTTCAAATCCTAGAAATCAATCGATTTTAAGGGAAAAAGTGAAACTGCAATTTTACAAACATCCGGTGTGTGTCCTTGCTTGTTTTTGCGGTAAGAAAATTAAGTTGATTTCTATATTAAATTTTTTTTTGATGGCTTAATCAATATGTGAATAAGTAAAGCTTTGTCCTGATTCTTATAATTGATTGTCATCTATTTTTGAGTTCTATTTGGTGATTTATAGCTAGATCTTTAAGAAAATTATTCGGTAATGTACTTATATTTCGTTTTGAATGATTGTATGGTAATTAGTTTACTTCTATGTCGATGCATGGGATATTTTTCCGTTACAATTTTAGTAATTTTCTTCAAAAATAAAGTGTGCCCCATTGAAATTTTGATCTGGATTCGCCACTGTGGTGAAGTTGTTGTTGGAAAAATTTCCGAATTATGCCTGCACAACAAATAAAATCAAACACGAAACAAACAACGTTATGGCTAAGTCGCGGACTATGTCGCTATCTTTAAGACGTTTCGCGGCTCTGCCCAAGATTGTGCAAGCAGTTCTTCAATGGCGCGTCGTCCCAGGATAAAACAAATTGAGATCAATCTCTTACACAATCGCTCTTGCACGGTGAGAGGATGTGAAACTTCTACACTTCATTCTTGCTCAGAAACTCATTTAGAAAAATAAGAGATGTTCACACACTTATTTTTCTTCCTCTAAAAATCTTTTCTTTTGTAAACTCAAGTCACAAAAGAAAACCTCTCTCACAACAAAAAAGATTTCAACAACTCTCCAAGTTCTTTTTAACACCAAATCATAAAAGAAAAACTCTCTCTTATTATTTTTCCAACCAAAATTCTGATTTATAGTCAAGAGTTTCAAAACAATTAAATGTTCATGAAAATGTTATTATGGTTGAGTTAACACCATTAAAACCCACAAAATGAAACTCTCAAAGTTATAATGGTGTAGTTAACACCATTAAAACTAAAAATATGAAACAGTCAAATTAATTATAACAAAAATTAATTTCTCTCAATAAAGGCTATAAAAAACCTGGCGAGATTGGGGTATACTCAAACTAATTAGGGTATACCCAATAAGACAAAATCAGGTCATTTTGAGTAAAACCAAGCCACCCCTTAACCTTGTTTTCTCTAAATGGCTAATATGCCCTTGGTTAATTAACACTAAAATTCTGATTAGGTTAATTAATTGAGTTTAGATTAAAATTTTCAAATTATGAATTCAGTAGTTAACCTTTTAATCTGTCTTATGAGTTCGATTTCGATCCAAAAATTTTGGTTTTGAAAATGCATAAGGCCGGCAAGGTCGTGGTTTGAATAAGCTGCCGCCCAGATATCCGCCGGAATGGAAAACTTTGAATAAGTTGCCGATCGCTCTTCCGCCGGCAGGGTCACCTTTGAATAAGCTGCCGGCCAGAAATCCGACGGAATGGTCCTCGGATGAAGAACACGCCGACTATCTTGGGCAGCAATCTTACGGTCGGCATGTAAATATTTCCTACCCTTCCAGCTATATTAAACTCGGCATGCAAAAAAAAAAACAACATTGTCGGCTGACATAATATGGAAGATGTAATTTACTTTAGTCATTCAATTTTGGTTACTAAATTGATTGAAACATAAAACCTAATGCTTGTCGACGGAAAAACGAATGCACTTAGCATGTGCATCAATCCTTTGAACCCCTAGGCGACCCTATTGGACGAGTTATAGTCTCGTGAGGGTTTACATAGAGGTCTACCCACAAAACCTATACAAAAACTTCTAAAGACATCAGTCTTCGTCCGAGGACGATACACCCTCCATCATCTCCGGGGCATACTCCGGGATTTTGGATTCCATGAATTGATAGCTTGCATCGAATGCGAATACTTCCCTCTTTTCCTCCAAGTAGCGCGCTTTGGCGACTTCATGCTACAAAAACATAACACAAACTTACTTTGTTAGTGGTGTTTAGTAGGAAGATCAAACAACATTGATCACGTAAAATAAACCACAAAAAAACTTACAAATTGTTCAATGGACAAGTTAAAGTGGGGAGCGTTTAAAATTGGTTTTTGGATAGCTAAATAAGCAAAGTATCGCATTTTCAATGACTATGTGCCTATCGTGCACTTGTTGAACACTTCTTGAGTTAGAATTCCCACACTCTTGGCTAAAAGTGTTGTGAACCCTAGCCCAAAAGGTTGTGGAATCCACCCTTACGGAGGACTGCCTTCGAACTCTAGTCTCCGTATACCAAGCTTTGGTGATTGTCAAATCTTCATTAGAATCAAATGAAGCCATTTCTTGTGTGTAGAGAGATATTGGGTGAGTTAGATGGAGTGTGTGATGATATGAGCTTTGGAGAGTATATGCAAATAGTTGTGTGTTGTTTTGTGGAGATAAGTAGTGTATTTATAGGATGGTGCCCAAATTTGGCCGTTATAGTGTCTAAGTACAAGTGAATCAATGCAATTGTACTTGCAAAAATTTGAATTTTGAACCCGCCGGCGGGGTCGTAAATTTGCTACAATGCCGGGGTCGTAAACCAAAAATGTATGGGTTCATTAGCATGCCGGCCAAAATACCGCCGGTATTTTCTAATTTTGTTTCCCTCCCGACCTTACATGATTTTAGGCATCAGAAGAATGGTTTTTTTTCAAGATATGGCCGGCAGGGTGTCTATTTTCATACCCTTCCGGCTACACAAACGCTGGCTTAGTAGGAATCGTATTACCTTGCCGGCCCTGGTAACGACACAACTTTTTGTTGACAGGGCCGGAAGTCTGACATTTCACAACCTTGCCGACCCTGGGACAGCCGACAGGGTAGCTTAAAAAAAGCATGCCGGAAAATATATTGACACATTATATAGCTCAACAAACCATTCATTCAACAACTAGAAATCCAACATTTTTTGTCTAAAATACGAAACATGTCCCATAAACCGTAAAAAAAAACATTTGTCCACACCATTAACTTGAACATTTGTCTACCACAACATAAAGAAATGAAATAGGAAAGTATTCATTGGCCACGACCACGACGACCACGGCCCCTTTTTGGAACACTACCTTCACCACCACGAACACTGCTGCTACCTTCACCACCAGGACCACGAGCACTATCAGTCCTCTTTTTATCAGCCTTTATCTTGGCTTGTGCATCCTTAATAGCTTTTTCTTCCGCCTTTACTTCAGCCTGAAGTTGCTTGAGCAATAGCTGGGCATCCTCATTGTCAACATTTCAAGCATAGTCAATGTGCTTGCTTTGCGCAGGTTCTCCTCTGTCTTTCGCGCAACACAACACCCTCACAAAGGTCTTCAACTAATCCTTCTATATTCAATTAAACAACAAACAATTAATAGAATGATTCGGTAATGCAATCAATCTTAAAATAGTAAGATCAACTCTAAAATACTTACAAATATCTTAAGCAATGTTGTTGGGTCTTTCGATTCCATCTTCTTCTTACGAGCCAGTTCTTCAGTAGGCATTGGCCTAATCACAGTAGGACGAGCCCAACCTAAGTACCACGCCATGTATTTCTCAGTAGCTTCATGACCGGTGGTCACCTCGTCCAAAAGACTCACATCGATTTGACCGCGACGCCTATCAGACCAATGTTCTTCAGTTGGTGCTGGAAGGTAAGAGACGTTCATACATTTTTGGGACGTGCTACAATCACTCATATCCACAGTAAAGGCCGAATTTGCTGCATCGAAATGAGGTTCTTCTTGGACGTAAACCAATTTTCGCATTACCCGATGTGATCATACATTGAAAATCCTTCAAACATAGTCATCAAGGGTCCATAGTAAAATACAACAACTTCATTTCTCCTTGGGATTAAACCTTGATTTCTATCCTCTTGATACGAATCAAATATCACCTCTTCCGCATCCAATTTGTCGATGGCGTCTCGGAGTTTCATAAGATTTTCCGGCATTTCCTTATCCTGAGTACCCTTAAAACTGTACCTTTGGGCTCTTGGCAAATGAACCGGAACACTGTTATCCACTTTCACGTAAGAGTTGTCTTTGAACAAAGAGGGAAGTGCTCATATATCCAAACCTATGCAAAAAGAAAAAAAGTTTAGTAAGAACCTTATCTTACGAGAATTTTGCGAATATAAATGTTCTAGACAATAAAATTACCTGGAAGAGACATGTGTTTCTGTTAACTTGCTTAGTGAGTGCCCTAGAACATTTTGTCAACTTATTGTTCAAGAAGGCGACCACCGCAGTACCCCAATAATACCCATGTATCTCATGTAAGGGATCCAATAGTTGCAAGTAACTGGCCTCGACTTGGTTTCCGGAACTGTCGGGGAAGATACATTTTCCTAGGGTGTATAGCAAATAAGCGGCCGCGGTAGCATTGATTCGCACCGGGTGCACCATTCCTTCCATATCAAGGATTTCGTGAATCTTCCATAATCTGTCCCTCAACTTCTTCACAATAAACTTCTTGGTTAGTCGACCATCCTTCTTTTCAGGAACATCATCCGTCTGAACCTGACTCCAACTGAATAATTTCTTGCTCAATTCGTAAATGTTCCCGAAAGAAATGGCATTATCGAATCCCTCAGTGACTGCTTTTCCATCAACCTCGAGGCCTAGAATTTGTTGAGCATCATCGGGAGTTATCGCCATCTCACCGAATGAGAATAACATAGTATCAGTCTCTCCGTAGAACCTCTCACAGAATGCAGAGACGGTAACTTTATTATGATTAATATTCGAACTCTCCACCGCAGGCAACAACCCGGAGTTCCTCACAATCACTTTTACCTCCTCACATTCCAAGTAAAGATCCCAAGTATGAGTCACTGAACAAGAAGCTTGGCGCCTCATGAGACGGATGGCATGCTTGTGATCCTAAATACCAAAAAAGACAAAATGAAAAGAAATACAAACACTGGACGCAAATTTAATTAAGATAGTAACACACTTGAATAAATAACAAAGACGGATTAAGATTACTTACGATAGTATTATGGACCGTACATGCCCATGAGTGTTTGTATCCAAAAAGCACATCTCCACCATCTGGTGGGGTCCCTTTTGGAGGCTCACCTTCTTTCAGTACAACCATCAAGTGTTTGGGAGGCATGTGAGAATCAGCCGGTTTAGTGATCACCCTCTTCTTCGTTCCGGTTGAAGTTGAAGCCGAAGCTTCGGTGGCTTGAACAATATCTAGAGTTTGTTCTCCTTCTCCATCTCCATCTCATTCTTCTTCTTCTTCTTGTTCCTCTTCCTCTTCAACAATTTCATCTTCGATGATATTCTTACCTTTATCTCCATTACCATCATCATCATCACCATCATCATTACCTCCTCTAGCCTCAGGCATGTCTTGATCACCATCATCATCATCATCATCATTGTTACCTCCTCCAACAGCCGGATTGGTTTCATCAACATCATCATCATCACCTCTTCTACCCGGATGGAATTGATTGGTCTTCATCTGGAGTCTCGTCTGAATCATTGGGTTCAGATAGTGGTTCTAAGACCTTTGTCGTTCCCGGCACAACATATACCCCTCGATGTTTTGAAGACAAGAGCTTATCACCAACACGAGGAGGGTTTGAAGGAGGACTAAGAGTTGCTTTCAGAGATGCTTTCTTCTTTTCCATTCGCAATCTGAATAAGAACAATTCAGGAAAAAAACATTACAGGCCGGCAGGTTAGACATATACAACATATCCGGCGGAAAAATGGCCGGAAAGGTCGACCAAAAGATGAGTGCCGGCTAAGACAAAGCCGGTAGTGTATCATCAAAATAGCCTTCCGGCGCAGAAAAAAATATAGGATTTTTCACTAAACTGGTCGGAAAGGTCCATTCCCAACACATCGCCGGCTGACAAACAGCCGGAATGGTTTTATATAAATACCCTTCTGGATGAAAAAATTTTAGGCATCAGGTAACATTCTAAACAAGTAACCGGAAGAGTAAACAATAATAAGATGCCGGCTTCATTTTAAAAAAAAGGACGTCGGAATGGTATACAGATAAATAACCTGCCGCCTGCTAGTAGCGATTCGAAACTATACAATTAGGAAAGTTCTTCAACCTTATACCCTCCCGCCAAACCCTAACTATGAAAACCCTAAAGGTCGATAACAAAAAACCTTGCACGCGTCGAATCTGCCAATTCAGAAATTCGAATTTTCGACCTAATTTGACATGCAAACATGAAATTGAAGTACTAGAGTGAGTTTAAGTGTGCCCTTACTTTCTTAAGCGCATCATTTCACGTGTTTCAGCGGGTTCAATTTCTTCTTCTTCAACCGTTTTTTTTCTTCACTTTCTTAGCAACCAAACTTGCAATTCCAGGGTTATATTCATTGGGTTTTCGATTAGTTTCTTTCATACGAGTTGCCTTCTTCCGTGGTGGATCCATTGATGAAGACTAATCGGAGTTTTCGAATTGACGATTTTAACGAATTGATCGACGAGTTTTGGTGGTGGTGGGGGTGATGGAGCCGGTAAGGTTGTGGAGGAGAAGAAGAAGAGAAGAAGATGATGAAATGAAAAGATTAAAACTGATTTAGAGTAATAGGTTTTTTTTTTAAAAAGGGTAGTTTTGTAACTTACCCATTAGGACTCCCCCTAAAACCCACAAAAAGTGTCCCTTTAAAATTGGGTATACCCCAATTAGTTTGAGTATACTCCAATCAAGCCAGATAAAAAACATATTGATTGGGAATAAATCTATGTTTTGAAAATATATTCCCAACAGTTGTGTATTTCTGTACCTTAGCAACCTGCACATGAGTGTCCCTTTCATTTAGTGTTACAGACATGAAGTCAGAAAACTCATAAAAAACTTAACTTTTAGGGAATAATTTAATCTAAAGTCCACTCTTGAGGATGTTACTAATTACGACTACTTAATGATCCATGAGGGATCAGTACTAATAATGCGACTCAGATTCAAACTCAGATCCAAATTTCGTGCAAAAAGAACTAAATGAAATTATCGAGTCCCCCAAACTCTATATAAAGATACATATAGCGTCGTAGTAAGCCTTGTATTAATTCATTTCACTAACAAAATTAAAAGATAAGCCAGAAATAGGTACCAGATGGAGAAAAAGAATGTTATGAATTTTTTGTTTGTGTTGGTTGTGATTTTTTCGGCTTTCTTTTATACGGCTAATTCATGTAATAATGTCGATGTAAGCTGCACTAGTATAAACGACTGCTGTTATCCATTGGTGTGCCGTAAAGGCTGGTTTGATTCATACTGCGCACCATACTGTTACGGTCGCGGAGCAACTTGTGGGGGATGGCACTCTTGTTGCCAAGGATTAGATTGCACTGGTACTTTCTCTTATTTCTCAGGAACCTGCACCTGAGTTGCGTGCTGGGGTGATTATGGGGCTTGATTTGTTTGATTTATGCATTTTTTTCTGCGACTTCTTATAAGAGAAAGTAGCAAGATTCTTTAGAGGTTATATATGATTAGCCAGAACTATATATACTGTCAAGTGAAACAACCTTATAGCACTTGGTTGATCAATATGCTCATCAGCTCATCATCATTTCTTTGAAGTTTTTGTATGCTTTGCCTTGTAATGCAGATCTTGGCTGTATTCCTTTAATTTTTTATTTATAATTACGTGAGCCCCAAATCTCATTATCTTTTTTCCTTATTGAGTTATTTGGTAAAAGGTCGTGTATATGTATGTTTAGGACTTGTGGAACATCCACTTAATACATTAGGGTCACTGGAACTGCTACTTTGACTTTTAAAGTGGAGTGGTGAAGTATAAACTCCGGCTTGACGGAGACCTGTTCCCTTCATCATCTTTTGTACGTATTTTGTTTTGCTCTTTAAGAAATTAGTCCATCCTTAACTGTTAACACCACTAACTACATGGTGATCACTAACATAAGTTACATAACACGTTTGAAACCTAAGACACCGACCATTATCTACTCCCACTAACAAGTTTAGTGGTGGATTTTCTTAACAGAAACACATACCAGTACTACTAGCACTTTGATAGTTTTCAGGAAACAAGGAATACGTGGATATGAAACATTTAATTCCTACTAACAAGACACTCAGTAGTTTGAGTTTAATCAAAACTCCAATAATTTCATTGTCATACAAAAACTGAATTGAATTAAAAAATCCTTCTCCTCCATTTCAGCTTCCATCTTCTCCCCAATTTCATTGTCATCTGGAGAGAATAAACATTTCTAAAATTATACTATCACAGACACTTTGGCTTGTTGTGCGGCACTTTAGGCATCGGGAATTGTTAGTTTTCAATTCCTCTTTTCATGTGAAGTTGTAAGAGCAAGTCTTATGGTGGAATCCAAGCTATTCCAAGTGTGGAAAATCCATGGAATGTCAAGTCTAATGGCTTCCAAGTTGGGGTCTTCCACAGAAAATCCAAGCAACCTTCCATGGTTTCGTGGAAGGGTTTGTGGAATCCATAGAAACGCCAATAAGAATAGCGCTAAACGCCAATAAGAATAGCGCTAAAAAAACGCCATTAAGATCTGCGTTTTTTTTTAATCCGTAGATTTGAAACGAGTTGTTGAAATCTAACGGCTGAGAAAAAAACGCCATTGTTAATGGCGTTTTTTTAGCGCAATTAAGAATTGCGTTTTTTTAGCGCAAATAAGAATTGCGTTTCTGCTATTCCACCATTACACTTGCGCTTCCATCCACACTTCCAAGTGCTGAGGTGGCGTGGAATATGGAAGATGGATGGATTCCACCATAAGACTTGCTCTTAGCGACCAGCACATGACCAGTATCCCTTTCATTTGCAGATGTGGAGTCAGCAAGCTCATAAAACTTAAATATTTATGGGATAATGTAATCTGAAGACTGAAGTCCGCTCTTAAGGATGGTGCTAATTATGACTCCATTAATGGTCCAATTGATGCGGTATTTAGTAGATCTAGGAAATGAAAGAAGTATTCATTAATGGAAACTCATAGTTACCGAAAGATTATTACAAGAAATGAAGTTACGATAAAGAAGAAATAAAGAGATGTATTTATTTTGCAGGTGTGGAAGTGTAGGAGTGGCGGTGAGAGATCAGGCTAAGCCTATAGAAACAGTCCCCGTGTAGAGCTGGGAATGGCTAATGCCAGCTATCTAATGAGTCTTTGCACTGCTATTAGCCCCCCTCAAATTGAGCAAGGATGACTTTGGCAGCACACACAATTTGTCACGCAGAAGCTCAAAGCAAGGACCTGCAAACCCCTTTGTAAATATGTCAGCCACTTGGTCAATAGTAGAAATATAAGCAATCTGCAACTCTTTGGCCTGAGATAATTCCCTGACAAAGTGAAAATCAACAGCAAGATGTTTCATTCTTGAATGGAAGACAGGATTAGAAGAGTAGGAGATTGCACTGATGTTGTCACAAAGTAGAGATGGAGCTGCTGGAAGAAATATATGAAGATCTCGAAGAAGTTTGCATATCCAAATAACCTCAGCTGCTGAGTAAGCTAAACTACGAAATTCAGCTTCAGTGGAAGAACGAGCTACAGTGGGTTAGCGTTTACTGGACCAAGAAATAGGATTAGAACCAAAGAATATGAAATACGTACCCACCTGTGCTTCTTCTAGAATCTGGATCACCACCCCAATCTGCATCACTAAAACCATGAACAGCAGTAAGACCTTTACTAAATAGAATGCCATAATCAATTGTCCCTTTGATGTAGCGTAAATCCTCTTAGCAGCAATTAGGTGTTCTGAGGTTGGTGCTTGCATATGCTGACAAACCTGATTAACAGCATAGCTGATCTCTAGTCTTGTCGAGGTTAAGTATTGTAGAGCACAAACAAGTGATTTGTAAGTGGTAGGATCTGATAAAGGTGTACCTGAAGTAGCCGTGAATTTGTTGTTGACTGGAACTGGAGAAGTACATGGTTTGGCACCTCCCATGTCATATTTATCAAGCAAATCAAGTGCATATTTGGTTTGAGATAAGAACAGACCATTATCATTTCCCTTATCTTCAAGTCCAAGAAAATAATGCAACTCACCCAAATCTTTAAGTGTAAAGCGTTGTTGAAGATGAGAAATGAGCTCCTTGCAGTATGGTTTAGAATCACCAGTGATGAGAATATCATCCACATAGATAAGAACAATAGTAATTCTTGAGCCATTCTTTTGCAAAAATAAAGATGAGTCAGCAACTGATAGCTTGAATACATAAGAGAGCAAGACATTCATCAACTTTTCATATCAGGATCTAGGAGCCTTTTTAAGACCATAGATGGATTTATGAAATTTACAAACATAATCTGGATGAGCTTCATCAATAAATCTAGGAGGTTATTGCATACAGACTTCCTCAGCTCAGTCTCCATGAAGAAAAGCATTACTCACATCAAGCTGAGTAATGGACCAGTTGAAGTTAACAACAAGTGCTAGAATTACTCTAATGGTTGTTGGCTTAGCTACAGGGATAAAAGTTTCTGTATAATCAATACTATGGTATCAGACTGAGTAAGATTCATCTTTCTCGGGTTTTCCGATCCTCTTCTTCTTCCGCTTCAACACTATTTTCTTTATGATTCACGAATTCCCTGCATCTTCATCCAATTCCATGGAAAATCCAACTTCAAACTCAATTTCTAGGATTTCTCTTCATCAACTACACGGTTTTGTTTCTCTTAAACTCAATGAATCAAATTTTCTCACCTAGAAGAATCTTATTCTTCCTGTCATTCGTAAATTCAAATTGATGAAATTTCTTGATGGTTCTTTCATCTGTGTTCCTCAATTCACCAACAATCGCAATCAACTAAATGGAATTGAAAGCTCTCTCTACTCAGATTAGATCGATAAAGATTATACAATCATGATGTGGTTACATTCTACTATTTCCGACTCAGTCATTGCATACTTCGCCAACAACCATAGTAGATGCCATAGTAGATCTAGGAAATGAAAGAAGTATTCATTAATGGAAACTCACAGTTACAAAAAGATTATTACAAGAAAATAAAGTCACGGTAAAGAAGAAATGAAGAGAAGTATTTATTCTGCAGGTGTGCCAGTGCAGGAGTGGCGGTGAGAGATCAGGCTAAGCCGTTAGAAACAGTCCATGTGTAGAGCTGGGAATGGCTAATGCCAGCTAATGTATATGTGCCAGCTAATGAGTCTTTGCACTGCTATTAGTATTAGTATTAATAATGCGTCTCAAATTTGAATACATGTGAAAGGTCGTGCATACAGGACAACTAGATGGAAATAATCAAGCCCTCAAAATCTATACACACACATAAAGTATAAGACAAGAAATATCATATAGGGAATTGCTTTCGATAGTTTGTATTATGTTTGTTCTTAATTTCCTATTCTTTCTATTGAGGTTCGGTTTAGTCCCCCTCTTCCTCTTTCTTCCTGCTTTTTTTGAATAAAATCGGGAGTTTTGCGAGGAAAAAGAAAAATGGGGAAGAAGAACGTTATGTGTTTTTTGGTTTTCTTTTATTTTGTTGTTTTTTGGTTTTCTTTTATTTTGTTAATTCATGTGTGAATAACGGTGAACACTCTTATTTTGACAACGAATATTGTGATGGATTTGTGTGCCATCCAGGTTGGTTCTCACATTACTGAGGAGCTCCATGTTACGTTCTCGAGGCAACTTGTGGAGCATGGCACCCTTGTTGTAATGGGTTAAAGTGTGATGGTACTTGCTCTTATATCTTGGGAACCTGTGCACTTGTCTAGTTGCATGCTGGTGTGACTTTGGGGCTTTGTAATTCTTATAACTAATAAGATATCAGTCGTATCGTATGCCTTCAATTTTAGTAACAATTATGATCCACATATTCATTGTCATGTTTGTGAAGTTCAATAAACATATCATATTGTTCGTACCCTCATAAAATGGTACATGTACGGGGCGCACAAGTGTCCCATAACTAATTGATTTACTAAAGAAACCAACCCTAGCTTATTAAAAAAGTCCAACTGGACTTATTGAAGAATCCTAGTGGTTTACTAAAGAAACCAATTCTGGCTTATTGATGAAGCCCAACAATACTTATTAAGGAATCCTAACAGGAGTTATTAAAGAAGCCCGGTGGTTTATTAAAGAAACCAGATGTGGCTTATTATGGAAGCCCACTTAGGCGCTTGTTGTGGAGGCCCAATAGTTTATTATCGAAATCGGAAACCATTTTAATATAAACACAAATCTCAAAAGAGATAAATATGGATATTTTGGAATAACTATAAATCTTGAGAAGATGGACATGTATCTTTCAAGATATATACAGATTTATAAAGAAAGACATAGATCTTCTAGCATAAATACAGCTATTGAGAAAATAGACATGAATCTTTCAAGATGTGCCTAAATATTGTGAACATAAGCATGGATATTTCAGGATACAGTAGAACTTCGTTAAATTAATCCGCGATAAATTAATAACTTCGCTAAGATAATATATTTTGTCAGTCCGGACTTGGGCCAAAGTGCTAAATTAATAACCTCGCTAAATTTAAAAGATAGTAAAATTTTAAGTTTCCAATAGGGCCCAACTAATATATAAATTGATAATTAGTGTAATAACACTATATTATGGTGCTTAAGAAAATATGAATCTACAGTTATTTCTTTTTTGCTCACATTTATAAACATTGGACTTCATTTCTAATTTTCTATACTCCCTTAAGAAGTTTCAAAATGATTTTATTGTGTTTTCTTCTTATTTTTTTTAATTTTAATATTAAAATATATACATTAATACACATAATATGCCATAAAATAATTTAAATTGAGAAAAATATCTCTAGATATTTGATACTAAACACTTATTTTAGAAATTTAAAGTTAAATTTGGTATGTTTCGATATAATAATAACTTATTAATTTATTGATAAATTAATACTTTGCTAAATTGATAGAATTTAATAGCCCCAAGACTACTAATTTATCGAAGTTTTACTGTATATATAAATATCAGGGAATTAAGTACAAATCTAGGTGGTTATTTAAGATAACTATGAATCTTATGGGATAAAGATAAATCTAGGTGGTATTTGAGATAACTACAAATCATAAAATCTAGATTTATTTTTTTTCCTTAAATAGAGGCTAAAATCCTACTCAAAAGTTGCACAATTACAATTAGTTTTCACCTCTAAAAACATAAACATGTCTAGAGCTCTTTCTAACTTAAGTATCGGAGTGTTTGTGCAGGTTCCCCCTCAATTTTGATCTACAATTTGGAGAAATAAAGCATCAGCGGAGATTCCATCATCTTATATACATCTCGAAGATTGTTGGGGTAATAATTTTGCACCAAAACATAGTAAGTAATGATGAATCCTTCCCATCTGTTTAGTTTAATTATCTGATTGATGATGAGGTCAACAATATAATTATTGCGTGGATAAGGACTAAGTGAAATTATTCAGTCCCCAAACACTCTCTATATATACATACAAGTTCTTTGAACTCGAAATTGAACTAAAGACTCAACCACTGGGTTGCTTATTCGACGACGATTTCTTGTGTAAATCTGTTGTATATGTAACAGAAGATGTTTTATAGCGTGAGTCCCTTGTTAAAACCCAAAATTTTTTTAATCGGTTATGAATCTGCGGTTGCAAAGTGTTAATATAATTACCACTTATTATTTTTGCTACATTTAAATATTAAATTTTTCTATTATCGTATGTCAAAACTGCCAATAATTTTTAATTTAACATACGATTCGATTCTTGTAAATGAAAAACTAGTTTTTCCCATCATATTTTTATTTTTCTTATTTGTTAGTAACAAATTAGCTTTTTTAATAGTGTACTATGTTATGGGGTATATTGTTCTTCAATCGTATATCAAGGCCCTATGATTAAGTTTGCACAGGGCCCTTCAATACTCTGGATCGGCTCTGAGTCTATGTGATGGTATTAAGCTTCAGAGTTATTTTTATGTTTACTATAATTCTTGCCACTTATCTAATCTGAAATCAGAGAAGGAATCTTAATTGCATGTCTTTTAGAAATTCAACTAAGATTATAAAAGAAAATAATGAATATCACTTGAGGCTAATGAATATCACTTGAGGTACTAATGTGATGGAGAAAAATTGATTTTAGATGTTTATCCATAAGGAATTCTAATAAGGCAAATGAACTAGAAAAGAGCTTCAACCAATATGAATTGATAAAGAAATTGAAAAAGATCTAATGAAATCAGGAAAAGACATATATCTTTAGTAACCTGGGATCAGGATTAATCAACATTAGAGATTCTAATGAAGTGTAGAAGGTTTGTGAACCTAGACGTTTTTAAAACATATGAGAAATTGCAAACTAGTTACAAGATTAAGGTACTAGAGGGTCTGAGGTTCTAAAGTTAAGGTATTTAGAATTTATAGATTAGAGAAAAATTATTGGATTTCAGAGGTTCTAAGAACTAGGAAAAGAAGAAAGGAATTACTTTATAAGGCAGGCTCAGCAAACAAAGAAAAAGAGAAAGGTAAATGACCCTTATGTAGAAAGGAGCGGACAGAATTCCGAAAAGGAATCAACACCGGTCTTGTAACTTTACTGTTCTTCAAAACTTGAGAGAGAGAGAAAAGGTTTTTTGAGAAACCCAAGAGCATCTCCAATAGAGGGGGAATCGTTTTGTTTTTCATGGCATATAGGATTATAAACCCCCAATTAACATAAATCCATCTCCAATAGTCGGATCCTACAAATTAGGAGGGATGGAAAAATAAATATGAAGGTGTTAAAGAAAGTCTTAAGCCCGGCTTGGGATTGTTTGGTAAAAAAATTTCAAAGTACTTTCGGAGAGAAGGACTTCCATTTCAGGTCTGCTTTTAAAAGCTACTCAGCACTAGCTTATAAAAGCTGAAAAGCAGAAGCTGTATAATTGATTCTCTATTTTAACTTTGTTATTTTACTATAAAGACAAATTTTACCCTTAAATATTGTACAATCATCATTATATTTCTAACTTCTATTTTGTTCTTTTATTTTTTATTGTTCATTTTCAAATGATACATAATAATTACAAGAATTTTTTTTTTTTTGAAGCAAACCATAATCATAAAATTCTTTATTAAATGATAAAGATATATAATTATAAAATAACGATAAAAACATAAAAATAAAATAAAATAAAGATTACTTATATTTTAATAAATAAGTAATATTTATTTAATACTAATTTAACATAATTATAATTACAGTATATTTTTAAAACATGTCTATTTTCGTCATTACCACATCACCGGCACTTTAAAATACCAATTTACAAAACATAATTTACAATTTGTTAATTTCATAGCGCTTTCAAATTATAGTTTACCGAACGTTATGCCGCTTTATTTTCACAGCATAGCACAGCAACGCACAACATAACAGAAAAGCAGTTTTCTAAAAATCACAGCAGTACCAAATTAGGCTCTATTTACACCTTCGATTGCACCTCCATGTCATATTTTCAATTATTTATTTTTTTAATAATTAGTTAAAGTAAAAATATACGATTAAGATTTTATCATGTAAAATATTCTAAAGATTAAATCATTTACTATTGGAGATACTTTTTCACTACGGAGTCCTATTTAGTATATGTGTAAAATCTTATAAATAAAAGTTACACTCACTATTGGAAGAGAAAGGAGGCAGATACCTTAAGAAAATATGACGGAATTGCAGGGGGAGGGAGGGAGGGAGGGGGAGAGAGAGAGAGAGAGAGAGAGAGAGAGAGAGAGAGAGAGAGAGAGAGAGAGAGAGAGAGAGAGAGAGAGAGAGAGAGAGAGAGAGAGAGAGAGAGAGAGAGAGAGAGAGAGAGAGAGAGAGAGAGAGAGAGAGAGAGAGAGAGAGAGAGAGAGAGAGAGAGAGAGAGAGAGAGAGAGAGAGAGAGAGAGAGAGAGAGAGAGAGAGAGAGAGAGAGAGAGAGAGAGAGAGAGAGAGAGAGAGAGAGAGAGAGAGAGAGAGAGAGAGAGCTTAGCATCCAAAGAATCTTATCGCCGACCTCCATCTGGCCTTGGAATCAACACATACGGGGGATTACTCTAACAAATTGATGAGTAATAAGAGAGGAATTTTAAAAGCGAAAATGCTATATGACTACCATCTAACAATTTGAATAACACCGATTTCAACGTGCCAGGTGATGTGGCGGAAAGAGAGAGTTTTATTCTTGCCATGTCATCGTAAAGAAAATAAGAACAAATAGTTCACCATCTTCAATCGTGTTCTGATAGTTTACTTTCTCGAATTGATATATACGTTTCTACTTCACATTATATATCCACAAAAATCTCAAGCTCATTAACAACTATGAATTAAACTGCATTACTGCCTTCTTCTTTTCTTTTACTCAGGTGATGTTTTCTACCTCAAACAAAACCAAAATAAAAGAAAACCTAATTTTTCGTCTTGCAATTTTTCTTTTATTTGTAACAAGAGGAGATGGCTTGGTTGCGAAAACAACTATCAAGATCGTCATCATCCTTAAATAACTTTGTTTTCTCCTTAAATCAGTTCAAAAGTCATTGATTTTTCAAGGTAGACTCTGTTGGAAAATTTGGGTAAAAAACAGAGGATGATAACACTAAAACAAATTGTTGTACTCAAAAACTTTCAAGGCTCATAAGATTTCTTTTAGACGATTATTTCTACCATCCCAATATCAATTGGCGATTGCAACAGGTATGCGAAATAATGCCTTCAGGATACAATGAAAGCCCTATAACAGAGAATTGGATTGAAGGTTTGCACCCCTTGACCCAATCAAGAACACACTAGAAAAGTTTCTGATGATGCTTTAGAAAGAGAGAAAACAAGTTGAATTGATTTATTGTAAAGAATGGGAGAATGCCTTCATTATTTATAGGGATATTCATGCCTATTGGAGATGCCTCTTCACTTCCAAAAGACACATAAGGTGTCTATTGGGAATGGTTGCCTTTTTGAACCATCACACCTATTAAAGGTGTCTCTTCATCTCCAACTAACATCCATTGTGTTTATCCAACACGAATACTTCCCCATCATAGCGGCAAACCAAAACATAAAACCATTTTATTTTCTAAGATATTGAAAATATCCAACAATCTCCCCTATTTTCAATAACCAAAAACATGAATATAAAAATAAAACAAAACTTTTAAATCAGAGTGATTGCATCACACAAGTGATCGCCACGTACCCGAGTGGGATCAAGCCAACGTAGTTCAAGCACAATTGAGACTAAGCATCATCGTTGAAATCAACACATAAATGATAGGTATCTTTTTGGATTTGAACCTTCACTTAGTGTAAGAAACTCAAAGCCTTATCGAGATTCTATGGTGAAACCAGTCTTGAACCAAGTATCCCTTATGATAAAACCGAGTCTCCACACATATTGATTTCATAAATCATGTGTTCTGTAGCTAAGCACGTTAATGGCCATGTGCTTATATCCTTGATTCATGAGTCTTCTTTAGAGAACGGTCTTCTTCTCTTAGGAAACGGCTGATTTCCATACTCATATAGGTAAGTCTCAAGGTGTTTCATGAGACACCTTGTGATAAAAGTTAGACTTATTAAGGATTTATATCCATCCCTGTTTTCTTGCGAAACCCCGCACTAAACAAAATGAGAAGTTTTTATTTAGTGCACCATAATCACATCCATAACTTGTTGGTACCACATTGAACCTTGTTTATCTTTTTCAAAACATAGGTTGGGTTTCTGCTATGGGTGATCAACCTTCCTTCACAGACCTTAGTCCCATTTTTGTATACTTCATTGAAAACATTTCCTTTGGGAGACTTTCCATAAATAGGTCTGCCAAGTTTTTCTCCGTTTCAATGGTTAACTGCAATTACTCCTTTCTTGAGTAATTGACTTACCGTTCAATGTACAAGACTTGTATGTCTTGACCTTTCATTATAAGTCTTTGTTGGAGACGTTATAGATCATAGCCTGATTCACAATTAATCAAGACCGCTTGAGATGGCTTCTTCCAAAAATGGGATATCTACAAGTTAGGTTCTAAGCCATTCATCCACATTAATTGCATCCATTTATGCAATCAATTTTGACAACATTATTAAAAATGTTCCTATTTAATTTTAAAAATAATTGTAACTTCTCTAGTGATCCTAATTAACATTTACGGTTAATTCACAAGAAGTCATTATAGACTTGCATACACTAGACGCATAGAAAATTTGTAGGCAACTTACTTGCTATTTCAACAAGCACATTATTACGATGAGTAACTCCTCTACTCATGTCAAATCTTCTACAAATTTATATCCAAAAACATAGACAATGTCTATTTAACATTTTACATTATGTAATGCAAATGTTCATTATTTATGCATCGGTAATATCGTAACATCTCATCGTTGGATATTTGGTCGCGCGCCCAATCTTCCAAAATGTTACATATTAACCTAAGTATTCCATCCCTTTCAATGTCATTTAAGACATGCCAATTTCCAGATTTTGGAACCTATAATTCTTATCACAAGAATTATGCTCATGTAATGCATGACGGTTTCATACTTCAAAATTTATAATTCCTATCGCAGGGATTATATCTGTACCATAAAATTGTTACCTAAACAATCATTGGTGATCTCTATTGGTTCTCTAATTGTAGAGCATTCATGACAATACTCCTCTATTGTCACGCGACCAAAACTGTGTCATTTAACGACACTTCCTTTATTTGTATCAAGTACCGCCAAATGCACCCATAAATTTCTCAAAAGAAATCTTCAAATCCAACATACGTAGGTATACCACTCTTTTGGATTTGGTTAACGATGGCAACAGGATTACTTAAACCATCGCCCACTAGGCATACTAGGAAAACAATGTGGTTTAAACAGTGTTCGATACCGTCACACCATGCTCATAAAGGCATCTTCAAATCCATTTTAGTACTAGAATCACATCTCTTAGGATTTGGTTGTACAAACACTTTCTTACCTAGACATATATGCAAACATCTAGTATACAAACCAGTTACAACATGCTTACAAAGTTACCAATGAGGTGATTCGATATCAACAGATATTCACAAACAATATATGTACAGAGATGTAAACATGATACGACTGCCACTAATCACCACAAAATTTCTAAGGCAATCTCTAGATCAGAAATCCAGTATGACCCTATTCTCCGTTTGATAAACATGCCTGTCATCACCATTTTAATTTGCAAAAAAATTAAAAAAGAGGAATGAGAAACTTACCGTACTTCAACAGACTCCTTGGTTGGTGTTAGATTCCCATTCTCCATGAAAGTACTCACCGATCAGAGATTGTGCAAAAGATTTGCTCTCATCAATTAACACATGTGATACAAATCACAATCAGGAGGACTACATGTTTTATGTGTTTACAACATCTCGTGAAAGTCCCCATTTGTCTCAGAAAAATAACCATTGAAACGTTCATAAAATTGGAACCAACCAGTCACCATGTTTCTTGTAAAATGATACAATCAAACTTCCATCCTCCATTGTCGAAGAAAATTAATCGTCTAAAACTATTGGAAAATTTGGGTAAAAACGGAGGATGAAATAAAGACAAAGAAATTGTTGTACTCAAAAACTTTCAAGGCTCATAAGATTTCTTTTAGACGATTATTTCTACCCTCCCAATATCAATTGGCGATTGCAACAGGTATGCGAAATAATGCCTTCAGGATACAATGAAAGCCCTACAACAGAGAATTGGATTCAAGGTTTGCACCCCTTGACCCAATCAAGAACACACTAGAAAAGTTTCTGATGATGCTTTAGAAAGAGAGAAAACAAGTTGAATTGATTTATTGTAAAGAATGGGAGCCTTCACTATTTATAGGGATATTCATGCCTATTGGAGATGCCTCTTCACTTCCAAAAGACACATAAGGTGTCTATTGGGAATGGTTGCCTTTTTGAACCATCACACCTATTAAAGGTGTCTCTTCATCTCCAACTAACATCCATTGTGTTTATCCAACACGAATACTTCCCGTCATAGCGGCAAACCAAAACATAAAACCATTTTATTTTCTAAGATATTGAAAATATCCAACAGACTCATCCTTTATAATTTATATCCAGATGGAAAATTAAAACCAAAATTGAGAAAATCATTGATTCTTCTTCAATGGATATTGCTGGACTGTGATTTTCTTCAATCCTAGATATAAATTTCATCTTGCATTAGATTTCTCAATTTCACAGGGGAAGGAAGCAGTGACTTCAAGTGATTGTAGGTTTGGATCAAAAGCAAAAGGAAAACAGAAGTTACAGTTTTTTTTATTTAATGACTTGGTAAACAAAAAGCAAACTTCCTCCACCGTGTCAACGCCAGGTAACCTTTGCTGTCATTGTGCTGTTACTTAGCTGGTCATGTAGCACGGTTGTTTTAAAAGAGAGTTTGGGAGTGGAGAGGAGAGAGAAAGGAGCCGTTACTAGTATGGATACATAGACCTATTTCCCGAGCCGATCCTGTGTCTAGAAGGGCCCGATCGAAATTTTTCGTAGGGCCTTTTACAATGTCTAATATTTTGTAACAATAAAAAACAAAAAAAAAAATAAATAATTTTTATTTAATTGTAAGATTATCGACGATACCAAATAAAAATTTAAGACTAAATAATGGTGTTAATGCGGATTTTATATAGCTAAAATGAGAGTATTAAATAAGAACTTTTTTTCTGGAAGTTAATAAGAATACGCAAGGATAACACAAAATTTCTAAAGATAAAATGAGAGTATTAAATAAGAACTTTTTTTTTTCCGGATGTCAATAAGAATACGCAGGGATAACACAAAAGATAGGAAGCTTACTCTTGGGAGGTAATGGTATTTGGTTAAATAAGGTCAAATTTAAATTTAAATCAACAACGAATGGATTGCTCAGTGGATGGATTGTTTAAGTATTGCCCCCATAGGTTGTGTGTTCGAGTTCGGCCACGCGAAAGATTTTACTTTTTTTTTAAAAGGCCCTTGACAGAGCTGGGCCCTGTGCGGTCGCACACCCTCAGGCCCGGCTCTGCCTATTTCTTTTCTCTCGTACATTTTATGGGCCATCGGGCAATGATGGATACCGGATATTAATATGGGACAGAACATGTCAAGTATCCATCATTGTTATGGGAGTGATTAGTTTATAGTCATACTATTTTAAACAGAAAATGGGTCATTTGTCCAAAAAAATTTAAAACATGGTTCAAATAGACGAATAAAAATCTATTATGGGTGAAATGGACAAAAAAAAATAGCAAAGATGAAACTGGATTCATCCTGACTTAAACTTAAAAAATAGCGAGGATGAAACTGGATGCATCCTGATGTAAATTAAAAATAAGAAAAAGAATTTGAAAATGGGTATGATGAAACTGGTTACATCCTTACTATTTTTATATTTTTGTCCATTTAAACAGTATAAAATCTAAATGTCATTTTCACCCAGAAATTATTGATTTTGGTCTTTTTAAACAATTTTGTGTATTTTAAACCAAACTTTACATGATTAGTTGCATCTATCTCCCCCCCTTTAATAGCAATAAGGGATTGCAAAATTTAAGTAAATATAACCGTTGGATCTCCAAACTTTAAAATTCCACCGTTAGATTTCACAAATAGAATTCCGTGTGAACTATTGTTATTGTCCGTTAGATCATTAGATTTCATATTTCTTTTCAGCCGTTAGATTTTAAAGAAGTGGTATAAAGAATGTTTACAGGGATATAAAAGTAAATGCACTTTTTATATATTTAAAAATCTCATATCTTTTAACATACATGTCGGATTTTTGTAAATTTTATATATTTAGAAAGCTCTTTAAATTAGCTACGCAATGAGCACAAATAATGATATCAAATTTTTGTTTTTTCAATTTTTTTTATACGTCTTCGAATCTTATATGTTTTCTCCTTAAAAGTTAGACATGGTTTAAAATTAGACATAACTTAGAAAAAATTTGAAAAAATTTACAAGAAAAAAAACAAAACAAATGATTGATTCTTAAGTATAAACAACGATTAATTTTCAAATAAAAAAATATATTGTCGAATTACTGTTGTCTAGCTCTCGAAATAAGTGTTTTCAAATCCAGGAATTCACTTTGGATCTCTGAATTGTCTCTGACAACGTTTAAAAATAAGTGTTGTTTCCTAAGTAGAGTTTTTTTAGGGAATTTTCGGCCTTGATTACTCCATATATAAAGCTCTCGAAAAAACGCCAAACCTAGCTTGCAGGTTACTTTTTTTTTTTGGCTAGGTTTTTATATTCTTCTATTTCATGTAGTTTTTGGTTCTTTTTCTTATCCATTTTGTTGTTTTTGTTTGTTTTGCATGTAGCATTGGTTGCAGCACTGGGAGGTCGCAGTTCTTTTGAAGATTTTGATGATAATAATGTTGCGGTAGTAGTAATAATAAAATTGCGGTAATGAGAGGTCATGGTTCTTTGTTTTGCATGTAGCATTGGTTGCATCACTGGGAGGTCGCGGTTCTTTTGACGATTCCGATGATAATAATGTTGCGGTAGTAGTAATAATAAAATTGCGGTAATGAGAGGTCATGGTTCTTTTGAAGCTTTGTGATGGTAACAATGAACTAGCTAGGTATAAAATATTAGATCGTTTTTTTTTTTTTTTTTTTTGTTATTCCAGGGATTTTTCATTTTTTTGGTTTTGCAGTTGGTGATATCTCTTCTCAAAGGGGGATTAGGTGATAAAACTAAACCTTCTTTTTTTTTCTTTTCTTTTTTTACGTAGGAGTTTTCTTTGTTTTTAACACTATTATTCTTGGCGTAGGGATAGCGAAATCAGATTATACAAGACTGTATGTGGATGAGGTGATGAATCTATTTTCCGAAGTTTGAAAATATAGGGTCGCGATAAATGTATGTGTTGACAAATTTTATCATACTTCTTAACTATGTTTTTTGCGATTTTTATTTGTGTTATTCTTTTCTTTGATTTTAACCTTCCTATTTCACTTTGTTTTTGGATGGGCGATCTATATAGATAATGCAAGGAATATTTTGAATGATATCCCGACTTCCGATAAGTCAAAGGTGGCGATAATTGTTATCACATTCGAGTGAGGATCATGTAAAGACTACAACTCGGCTCATGGTTAGTAGTCTTAGATGATCATGTGTGTATTTTTAAAAGATGCACCAAATCCAATTTGACAAGTTGAATTGTCTACTAAGTGGGATATTAAATGGAATGTTTTTAGAGTTACAAATGATTTTATGCTTTGTTTTGTGTTTATTATTTCGATACGTTGTTTCTATTTAATGGAAATGAACATATAGCAGGACTATGCAGAATAAAAATTTCATAATAATCCATGTCGATGCTTTTTTTTTTTTAAATTAATATAGCAAAATACTACGAATTGCATTCCCATGAAATGATCTGATATTGTCCCTTTCATCTGAGATTGCTTTGCCCACTTCGTATATGAGTTACTATTTGAATCTAAATATGAATTCAAATACCTACACTAACATGTGCGTTACCAGTGGTTAAGTGTAACTCTTACGATGTAAAGAAAAATAATATTCTTCTGGGATAGTTCATTGCATGTTCGTTTTCCTTTATCTATTTATTTTATTAACTCCTTTACCTTTGTTGGTTTATTTCAGGGTTAGACCTATGGATGTTGAGGTCAAGCAAAGAAAAAATGCTAATCAGAGAAAACGGACTAGGAAACCAACAACAACGAACGCCCTGATAATGTATATTTTCGAATTATTTTTTTACATTTTACTGTGTGAAGCACTTTTTTTTTTCTCTTTTTTTTTCTTTTTGTATTTATCACTACTTTTTTTTTCACTTTTTTTTTTCTTTTTTTTTCTTTTTTCTTTTTTTTTCTTTTTTTTTTGGAATGTTATTTTGGAGGCATATACATCGTTTTAGTGGTTAAATAACCAAATTATTAGATATATACATGAACCAAAGTATGACTGTATAATAAATTGTTATTCATCCTTTGTGGTTGCTCCATAATTTGTGATGCATCTTTTTTTTTTTTTTGGTGCAGTGATATTTTTAGGCATATACTACCTTCGTTTCAGGAAAACTGTCGCTTTCACAGTTTCATTTTCGCCTAAAAGTAAACCAAATTGAAATAGTGAAGTATCAATTTTCCTGAAACGAAGTGAAAGTATCACTTTTCCTGAAACAAAAAATTAATTTATGCATAAACCTAAATATGGCAGCATAATGTGTTATGCATCGTTTGCGGTGGTTTGCATAATGACTATGCATTGAATTTCCAAAAATTGTGCCTAAAGTGAAAGGATCACTTTTCGTAACACTGAGGGAGTACATCGTATTTATTATTTATTTTTTTAAGTATAAACAACGATTAATTTTCAAATAAAAAAATATATTGTCGAATTACTACCAAATTATTTGGAAAGTAGAAAAATAGCATCGTCGACGTGCAACGCACGTGCTCACTACTTGATCATAGATAATACTAATAGTAATAGTTGTGGCCTTGTGGGTTAATTAATGGGTAACTTAAAACATCTATCTTATTAATTAAAAGAAAATTATTGCGATAATAATACGTCACAAATACATGAATCAAAGATGATATACACAATCTGCTTACATATGAAGCGCAAATAACTAGATCTCATATCATAATATAAATTGCTGCAGCTACCCAATAACTGGACTAAAATTTAACTGAAACGTTACTGCATTTGTGTTGCCGCCAATAATGGTGGTTACATGCTCTTACCAGTACCACAACAGCAATCACAATCCAGTTGATCGAGACTTCTAGACTTCTTGCAGCTTTCACCAGTCATCGGTACACTCCAATCAGAACATTTTTTTTTTACACCAATCAAAACAACAGCTACAATCAACGGTATCAGTACAAAACCCCCCAGAGTATTCGTCACCTGGATTGCAGAAGTCCTGTCCACCCAATGAGGACGTGATCTCAGTTATCTCCCATCGAGCTAGCGCCACCTCTACAGTCGATATGATCAAATGAAAATATGATTAACAGTGAATTAATTCATGAATCTTACGTATACCATACATTTATACTAATTAAAAGTGTCCGGCACACGGGAAAAAAAGAAAGAGATGGAAAATTAATAGCTACAAAAACTTACGTGATAGGCTAACAATCGAAATGAGAAGAATCGTAACAAAACAAATCTTAGTTGCCATCTTTTAGATGATCACTTGAATTCGAACCAAGAAACTTTTCTTTCTGTTTAGGGTTGGATGCCAATAACGAATCGGATAAAGGGTCGTCTATTTATAGCAGGAAAATGGATGTAATTACCTCGCTAGATAGGTAATTGTTGAAATTGTTAAAATTCAACCATTCAAGTACCCACCACTGCCCCCGCACGCCCATATATTACAAATAAAACAGTAACAAGAACGGGTAAGCCTTATCGATCAAAAAACACAAAAAGAGGAAGAAAAGGGATAAGATGATCCTGAAGCTATATCTCCAACTCTCCGGTAACGGTCTTGAATGAAACATTAAAGCTGGGGGTAAATACATAATTTTTTAAAATTGGATCATACTTGTGTTCCCAATATAGCGAGAACACCGCTGCCACTATGGAGAGGCTGACCGAAGAAAAACAAAACACCACTGATTACATAACGCGTTATACATTTTTTTTTTTTGGAATGTTATTTTTGAAGCATATACATCGTTTTAGTGGTTGATTAACCAAATTATTAGATACGTGAACGAAAGTACGACTGTATAATAAATTGTTATTCATCCTTTGTGGTTGCTCCATAATTTATTATGCATTTTTTTTTTGGTGCAGTGATATTTTTAGGCATATACTACCTTCGTTTCAGGAAAAGTGTCGCTTTCACAGTTTCATTTTCGCCTAAAAGTAAGCCAAATTGAAATAGTGAAGTATCAATTTTCCTGAAATGAAGTGAAAGTATCACTTTTCCTGAAACGAAAAATTAGCTTATGCATAAACCAAAATATGGCAGCAGAATGTGTTATGAATCCTGAGTGAAAGTATCACATTTCCTAAAACGAAAAATTAATTGATCCATAAACCAAAATATGGCAGCATAATGTGTTATGCATTGTTTGCGGTGGTTTGCGTAATGACTATGCATTGAATTTCCAAAAACTGTGCCTAAAGTGAAAGTATCACTTTTCGTAAAACTGAGGGAGTACATCGTTTTATTAGTTGCAATGGTAAATTAGTTGATGCATAAACCAAAATATGGATGTATAATGTGTTATATATCCTTTGTGGTGGTTTGCATAATGGTTATACATTCAATTTTTAAAAATTATACCTAAAAGGATAAATACCTCCGAATTTTTCATAAAAACTCTAAATTTGATATTGTTGTTCGTACTCATTGCGTAGATTTCTTTAAAAGCTTTCCAACGAGATAAAATCTGCAAAATTTGAAGGCACGGATTTTTAGATATATGTTATATTTTAGTTTGCTTTCCAATTGTACCCCTGGAAAAATAGGGAACATAAGAACGTATATTAATTGGACTCAAAAAAAAGGGACATTTTTGGTTTCTCGGCCCGGACCATTTCCAATCTTTTTGTGTCAATTGATCACTTACATCTTACAGAAAAGTAACTAAATATTGGGGGCAACCCTGCTTCCCTGCAGTTCATTAGCTTCCAAATTAGCTAGCTGGTAATTGTTTAAGAAATGCAAATATATGTCCGCCATGATACATCCAAGGAATAAAAAATATTGACGACAAGTTCATCTCTACATGTTTATCAAGATATATTAATGGAATAAAAAACATCCACGACAAATTCGCAGCTTATTCTCAAGTCTATTAGAAAAGAACAGATATAACTCTTTTTAGGTTTTCTTTCTCTCTTGACAAATAGTTATTTTTAAGTTAAAAAGGGAAAATGATGAATTGATCGTGAAAATGTACCGTACGTTCTCTCGTGTCTTACAAAAAAATATGGGCCCCATATAATTCCTGGTGGTGAGACCCCGGGCTCCTTTTTGGTGTCAGACACAGGAGAATATATAGGTCAATGTAGCATCACTGTTAAAAAAAGATAAAATAGTTTTGGATGATGCGAAGTATACCTCAAAAATCTTTTTTGGTGAACAAATAACAGCTAGCTAGGTGCATAACTATCGACTGATCATCATGACATGTCATATGAAGATATATATTCCTTGTTTTATTAATATTTTTGTAATAATAAGTCTTGATTGGCATATGATTCTTCGCCCCCAACGTGCATACCAGTTACCAGATATAACATACATAAATGTTCAATTTTCAACATACGCAAACCACGAACAACTCAGATGACAAAACTCTAAGATAATAAATTCAGATTATGCATCGTGCAAACCACAAAGTATTCTTGGTGTATTATTGGGTCAACCGAGCGAAGCGAGGGAGTGTTATAAACGTGTAATTATGTTAAGAATATCTAGGGCAAATCCCGTTTATTACTGAGATGCACTTGTGTCTAGCCCTATAAATAGAGGCTCTAATGTTAGTCTATTATACAGATAATAATAAGAATTCTCTCTTCTTTTCTCTCTCTACTTTGCATCTCCTTCTCTCCTTACTAGATTTACAAGACGTTATCACGCACGTAGCTCTCACCGAGCAATCACATCTATCCGATTGAAGCAAAGCCAAGAACGAGATCATCTAATAAATACTTTCCATAGATTTAACCTTCTTTTTACTTCTTAAATCATCCGTTAATTTAAAGTTATCATATATACAAGTCAACCTAACTTTAGTTTTGATTTTTGTATTTTCATGTACCCACGTAACTCATCTCGGTTGGGCTGATTGGGTGTTTTTCATGAACGCTCAAGGAAAGCAGACTGCAAGGGTAAACGATGCAAAGAAACTTCAAGCACTAATAGAGTAATTAATTGGCTACGCAATAGTCATATGTTAACATGCTCATATATTAGTTGGATCTAAATCGTTAGTATCTAAAGCTGAAGCCCATAATAACTAATCTATATTTCGTTGTTTTGATTTTTATTTTCGTTACATACATTTACATTTTCTGTTTTATGTGTATTTATTTTCTCTTATTCTTTTCATAGAGAAAGAAAAAGAAAATCCATCAATAGATGGTTTATAGTTTCTATCCTTTTAAAAGAAACTATAATCACCAAAATTGGTGTTGTCGCAGTTGAAATACATATACGGTTATTAATCATGTGCATGGTTGAAAAACCTACGGCCAATTGAGTTTGGTATCTTCTTCCATTGGAGGAAGATCATGTGATTTTTATATATTGTTTCTATTCATTTACAAGAAACTATCCTTAACCATAAAATGGATTATTCGATATGCGATGACTAAAACGGCATTTTTCCCATTGTCATTTAAACGATTTTGGCATATCGTCTAGACCAATTATTATTGATTTTCTCTCCTATTTCAATACTAGGAGATGAGATGTAAATAAATTGGCAGTCTAAATTGTTTTTAGGCCAGTATGGTTCCATTCCTTGCAAGGAACATTGATTGGTTTCTATTATTCCCTATAAGAAACCATCATTAATCAACCACTGAATGGATATTTCTCTACAAAGAATAGCGATGATAGTTTCTTTATTTTTTATTTTTTTAAAATAAACGTATAAACCAACTAGATTTGGTTTTTCCTATCGATCCTAAAGGGACAAAAAATCGTTATTCTGGTATTCGGAATTGCAAACACTGATGAAACAAGGAATTGTTGCATTCTTGAGGGATATCGAGCAATTTTCATTTTATTTTTCCTTGGTAATAATCTCAAAAATTCGGGTTTATTCCACTTGTAGATGGAATATTCTAGGACACAAAAGGTCAATGGGTGCGCACCCGGCTTGTTAGCATATATTATTAGTCCTTGTAGTGACTAAATTGATCTTGAAGTTAATTTCTTTTGAAAAGAAGTGTCCAAAAGCTCATTCTGAATCATTATCTTGTTCTCCGTAAAGGTCACAATTTTTTTTTTATTTTTTGGAGATTTATTAGAATTTTTTTTTTTATGCTTTTGGTTGTAACCATTAAACTTCATGGTTGATGTTATCTCTAATATAAAACAAAGCATGGACAACTTAGCTTAGATAAAGGACGCTCTGGATTCATTCTTGGGGAAGCTAAATCTATGGTTGTGGTTGTTTACATCATTATTGTATCATTAATTTTTTATAATGAATATTTTATTAATCTCTCATTATAAATGTCTTATAATTATGTTAATTAATATACTTTCATTAAATTTCTTATGTTTTCATTATAAATATCTTCTTACATCATAAATATCTTACTCCCTCCGTCCCCAATATATAGGCGGAGTTTTCAATTTTTGTAGTCCCATTAGATAGGCGGAATACAATTTTCAAGATGGGTTTTTCTTATATATGCCCTTATTTATTGTACATTGATAATTGTGTTGAGAGTGAGACAAAGGTTAAAACAGGAAAATAGATGTATATTTAGGAAATCAAGATAATTTCTTAATCTAAGAGATTTTGTAAAATCCGCCTATATAACTGGGACGGAGGGAGTAATTTAATAGATGTCTCACAATTTTCTTAATGAATATACTTTCATCATTAATATTTTATTAATGTTTCCTTATAAATGTCTTATGATTATCCTAATAAATACTTTCATTAAATAAATAATAAATTTGTTAATAATCATATCAATTGGGTAGTATTTGTTGGTGGTCCATGGAGCCTATGATGATGGTGATGAGGTAGTGGTGATGGGGCGGTTCGGTGGTGGTAGTGTAGGTGGTCGGTGTGGTAGTCGGGTAGTGGGGAATTCTTACTCTATGTGAAAATAAGTGGTTATAATACAAAAAAAAAAAAAAAAAAAAAAAAAAAAGATTGTACAATTTTGACGCAATTTACCCTAAAAACAACCCGATAAAAATTTAACGTTGATAGTGTAATGTATATGTTATTGGGATGGTAACGGTTTTCAATTGGTCCCATTATATGTTTCATTCGGTGGTTTCTTCTAAACACCTATTACGGTCAACCTAGCAATTCTCAAAAAAAAAAAAAAAACCATGGAAACAAATTGCATTAACCCAGAGTAATAGGTTAATGCACAATCCATCGCGTCATGTGTTTATTTTAGAGCTCCCTTAGGATGGATTGTTGTTTTCAAGTTCTCTCTTAATTTGCATGTAACAAACTAAGAATAAGAAACTTCACCTTCGGGTTAACCTCCCAACTTCTCTTAGTTTGCGGACAACATAAGTTTTGGAACAACAAGGCCCTAAAATGTAATCCAGTCACCGACCGTTACGGTGAGAAACTAATAGTGGCATTGACGTTATTTCGGTCAACTTATCTGATTTGATTCCAGCGATTTCCACATTAGCCTGACGTTAATCCGTGTAGAAAAAGAAAAAAAATCAATCAATCCGATATAGCTCCGTGGTATAGCATCGTGCATGATAACGTTTTGGAATAACAATTAGAGAATGAGAAGAACTTCTCTAAGCGGATGACATATCATCAATCGGCAGAGTCATTGTGATTACTTTGCAATTTCATTTTTCCGATAGTACTTTGCGGTTGGGTTAAAGAGTCACAATTAAACATCGGATGGGAATACACCTTCCCGGGTAAGGGTTAACATCTAATCGATTCCAATTTTCATACTTATCGAAAAAAAAATGGAATCACGAATTAAGAACAAAAAACATTGTTATGCCAAAAGTGAAAACGTATTTGTGGCCACCTAAGTGAAGTTTACCTATTTTCTTTTGGTACAAGACCATTTTGGATTTGGTGGAGGGCAACCAATGGGTTATGTATCTTTTTTTTTTTTTTTTTTATATGATCCGCGGCAAGACATGTTTTGGTGATATAAATTGGGCAATGAACATATAGACAATGATCAACTCCCGTGCCGGCTCGGCACGGGTCAATGCCTAGTAATTGTATATGTCAAGTAGACTACAATTGTGAAGGACATTTTATTATGGCTTTTGAAGTCATTATCTACAGTCCAACTGGTATTATTCTTAAAATCCAGAATAAATTATGAGTATATGTCCTTGATTTAATCGGATAATATTCAAAGAAATTTATTTTCGTATATGAGATGACAATTTCCGCCAGAATCAGGGGGAAACTCTATGTATTAGAAGTTGACATTAATTAACTTAAAAGGTTATATCATTTCTCTCCCATCATGATCAAATCGAAAAAGGCTGCCATTAACTGGTATCTCAATTAGCTTTCCCATAAGCTTAATTATGCCGTTTGAAAAGGTAAATTCAATCACATCTAGTAATCATGTAGCATTTTTATATAGGCTACATACAAAGCTCCAATAGAGTCTATGAAAAAGATCCACATTCTCGGTTCATATCTCCTCTTTTTGGAAGATCGGGAGATTATAATGCCTGCATGTACCGGTACCGAATTTCTATGAATTGTGTTTGAGAATTGTGTAGGATCGTATTTAATTAAATGTTGTCGAATATTCATTTAGTGTAGCTACTGAAATAATAAAAATGGTGGTTGTGAACCCCTCTGCAGAGGAATATCGACAATGTGATTGGTTGGCATACAATCCAATTAGGTTGGATTAATTTCTCGATCAACGCAATTTTGGATCCAAAACTTAACACCTTAAACATTCCTAGCCTATTAATAATTACAGGTCGGTGTAGCCATATATTGCGTTGTTATACGAGAAATTTGTTCGTTGTAAAAACGATTTGAGGGTTGTATTTTTTCTCTGACCATAGGATTGATTCAATAAAGTTTTGTTCTCCATGTTTGATGCATTTGTCGTGGTAGTCCTCAAAGGATTCATATTGCATTCACACAAGAAATTTAATCAGGGAACATATTCAAATTTGTAATCCTTGAAGGATTCAAATTATATTTAGGCAGCCATCTGACTTGATTATGTCAGGTTGAACAATCCTCAATGTGTTTTTAGAAATTTGGTACAACACCAAAAATCCGGATTAATTAATTGATGACTTCAACGTTATAGGTCTCTTGAGGAGTCCTTAAAACACAAAAATCCACGCTTTAACAACATAAATTCTATTTTATTTTTATCTTTCTTTCTTAAATCTGCAGTTAGAATTATGCTTGCTTAAACTGGTCTTTGAGATAGACTAGCATTATGATTTTGATGCTCATTTTCTGTAATAATCATATAGTTGAGTTAGCATCCATAATCTTCAAAAGTTGTACTCTTTTTCCTTTGTTTCAGGTTTTATCCCATGTGGTTTTCCTGACAAGGTTTTAACGAGGCAACATGACATTTTATTTTATTTTATTTCAAAATGTTGATATTTGTGCTCTTTTTCCTTTTTCCAAGTTTTTTCCCATTGGGTTTTACTGGCGAGGTTTTAGCGAGGCAATTTAATTCAACATGGTGGTCATCCAAGGGGGAGTTGTATCGATTTCGGTTATTTGGTGGATTCCCACCATTAACTAGATCATTTTGTTAGACCACATCAACATAAACTTCTCCTATGAATTTGGATATCATTCTGATCCATATAAGGTATGATCACAAATTTTGTTCACCTTTGGTACTGTAACTACATATTGGCACCTTGTTGAAGATAGCAAACCAAGACAACTACATATGCAAATCATCTCCGAAGATAGCAAACCAAGACATAAGTTCTCAATGAATTTGGAGAAGCTTGAAGATTCGAGTACACTACTATTAGAAGACTAACACAAAAGAAGACTTCATCAGAACAAATATCTTCTGCATTCAAGAAATTCGTTCACCGAAATTGGGAAGTCTCGACTCAAAGATTTGCAAGCCAATAATTTAATGAAGTACTCATCAGGGGGAGCGTTATCATCAAATTAAGGTGCATTCACTGGACTTTATCGAGTTGTACTCTTTTTCCTTCGTCAAGGTTTTAACGAGGCAACATTTGTGTGTCCAACAATGTTTCGAGTCTTTACATGCTTATGCAATTTCAGGTTTTTCTCTTTTGAGTTTTCCTGGTCCGTTTGTAATTAGCTTAGACACAATGTCATCAAGGGAAGTGTTATAAACGTGTAATTATGTTAAGAATATCTAGGGCAAATCCCGTTTATTACTGGGATGCCCTTGTGTCTAGCCCTATAAATAGAGACTCTAATGTTACTCTATTATACAGATAATAATAAGAATTCTCTCTTCTTTTCTCTCTCTACTTTGCAACTCCTTCTCTCCTTACTAGATTTACAAGAGGGAGGACCTTTATATGACCATTTTTTTATAAAATCTAAATGATTAAAGGACACAAAAAGATTGGAAATGGTTAGGGCCGAAAAACAAAAATATCCCTCCTTTTAGTCCAATTACTATAACTCCTTATGTATCCTATCTTTTCAGGGGTATAATTGGAAAACAAACTTTAATATAACATATCTAAAAATCCGTGTCTTGGAATTTTACAAATTTTATCTCTTTGGAAAAGTTATAAAAAACTCTACGCAACAAGTACAAACAACAATATCAAATTTAGAGTTTTTACGAAAAATTCGGAGGTATTTATCAATTTAGGCACAATTTTAGAAAATTAAATATATATATCTATTATGAAAACCACCACAAAGTTTACATAATACTCTATGTAGCAAAATTTTGGTTCATGCATCAACTAATTTTCCGTTGTAACTAATTAAACGATGTACTCCCTCTATTTCAAGAAAAATGATACTTTCATTTTAGGCACAATTCTTGAAAATTGAATGCATAGTCATTATCCAAACCACCACAAAGGATGCATAACGCATCATGCAACCATATTTTGGTTTATGGATCGACTAATTTTCCGTTTCAGAAAAAGTGATATTTTCACATCCCGTTTCAGGAAAAGTGATACTTTCGCTCCGTTTCAGGAAATATATAAAAGGAGGCGCAATACATTCACATCATCTCATACCCCACCCCTCACGACTGCTCGCAAACAACAGAGAGGAGCTGTCTGCTCCTCTCCAAACCCTTAGAGAAGCAGTACCATCACCTCCATCTGCATAAATCGTCTTCCATCGTTCTTCCATCATCACCTGCATCTCCATCCATCTGCATAACCACCACGCCACTGCATACACCCACTTTCATACCACCAGCACCACCTTTGCATCTCCACCAGATCGGCACCCACCATCAGATCACCGTTTCCAGCGCACAGGCAACGAGTTTGAGCAGTACAGGACCATTAACAAAGTCACCAGCAGCACTCTCCACTTCACCTCCACCACCTGCTGTCTCATCTCCTCCAATAGTTCATATCTCCATCACTTCCCTCTCGAGCAAAGCGCCAGTTGAAGTCCAGTACAATATCCACCCAAGACTTCATAGTTCAAGCCATACATCCCTTAAGCGGCTTGCAAGAAGATCATTCCACCATCGATTCAAAGACAACATCTTCGCCGCCAAATCACATCCACAATATCCATTCCACCTCAAATTTCTTGTTTGGTTTGATAACTTGGTTTTGAATTAATATTTTCTGTGGTTTCATCCTTATCTGCTATGAACTCTATTGTTATGTGTAGCTAAGCATATTTGATTAGGGATAACTTCGACGTCCGCGCATGAACTCATATTGATATTTAAAAGAGCCTGCTTTCTTGCAATCCATCTTTTTATTGTTCATTTTGTATTGTGTCAATATTGTTTATTTGAGTTGTTTATGAATCGTTTAAGTTCCAAATTAGACGGTTGTTTATGGGTAAAAATCGTTTCTGCTGATTTCGGTAATTTCGGTAGGTGAGTGAGAAACTGGTTCAAACCCTAAACAAATGTGCTTCACGTGAGCACTTTATAGATTCGAGAGATCAATCTGTACAAGTCCGGCCTAAACCAAGAAATGGCCGTTCCAGACTTGCCTCGGTCACAAAGTGGAGGAGAAGGGTTGATTTGGGGAGGGAAGCAAAGAAAGGTGTTGAGGAGAGTAGTATCTCGACTTGTATCAGAAAGTGAAAGCTTAGGAAGCTTGCAAGAGATGAAAACTTTTTGGGAGAGCTTGCAAAGTTGCCTTTCTGAGAGTGTAGTATTTTTCTCCTGACCGAGACTTGTTTTACGGTGGAAATAGGTAAGACCTATTTATACAAGTCGAGATTGAAACGTACCTGGCCTCATGAAGGAAGAGAGTAAAGGGTGAAATAATGGGAAGAGGTGGTAACCGCATGGTTTAATGGGTGAAAACGTTTTCACCCATTATTTCCTCTTTTATTTGACCGCTTTATTCCTTTTCACGCTTTCTTAATGTGAGCATAGTGTACGCTGCATGATGTGACCGCCAAACCAAAACCCTAAAGAAGCATCCCCCAGTTTGTGTTGATGTCTCGAGTGTTGGTTGCATCTTGAGTGCAAGTGGCGCTGCTAGTGGCGCGTGTGGCATGTGCCAATGGCATGTGCGGAATGCCTTGGTGGTAGGTTGCACGGTTTGCAAGTTAGGCTACCAGCGTGTGTGTTTGATGCGTGTCGTAGGTGCAATCAAATTAATTCAATATTTCCACTCAATTAAAAATAATATAATGGAAGTCAAGTTCGTTCCCACGAGGAGCAAGAGATCTTAGTTGTAAAAGTTGTCACGAAAGGGGGGTGTAAAAAGCAAAATAAAAATAAACAAAGCAATTAAAATCGAAAGTTGAAAACAATAAGAGAGACAAGACCAAGGAATCCTTCTTCGTTACGAAACAATGAATCAAGTTATGTTCTATTCTACTTGTTATTAGTCACAAATTATCACCAACCGTAGGTAAAGCAGCTAGCTCAGTGCTAAACCCCTAAATCCCTTGTATCACCTGGACACGGAAGTTCTCGCCTACCATTCTATTCACCAAACCACCTAGAATTAGCTCAACCTAGATGTAACTTGGCTCATGCATTAAGTTTTGTGAATTTCTTAGGTTGATATTAGTAGTTAGACTCTTAGCTCAAGGTCCACTTGCTAATGTTGTTTCTACACACAATTGCTCCACGGAATCCCTCCGCAAGGTCTCGTGTTTGCTACTTATGTAAAGAGTCAAGAAACGATTACTTATCTCCTAACTTTCACTAGCTTTAGATCAAATTAACAAATCAATTTAGCGTGCACTCCAAACAATCTATCAATCAATCATGAATGTCTTTAAGATCACTCCTATTAGTAAAAACAAACGATAATTATGTGAAAAACTTCAAGATAGAATTTGAAAACAAAAACTTAAATCATATGTTAAGAACTAGGAATTCATCCTCAATCAATAAGAAAATTAGCTACTCATGCTTTTGAAATTCACACCAATAATAATTATTAAAAGAAGAATTTTCAAATTCACACAAATAACTAAAAAGAAAAATCTTAGAAAAGCAAGCAAAAACACAAGTGATGTGTGTGTAGAGAGGTGTCGAGAAGATGTAGAAAACTTCTCTATTTATAGGCTTCAACATTCTCCAAATCTTCCAAGGAATATAATCCTTTTCCTTTTGCAATTCAATTTCCAAATCCAAGCTTTTCTCAACTTTTCCACCTTCTCTTTCCAAATTTGAGTCCAATTCTCCATCCAATTCCTAGCCCAAGTCTTCACACCCATGAGAGAAGACCATAGAAAATTCTGGAATTTTGGCTCACTGAAAACGGGATTGTGGCGGAATCCGGTGGGAAAACGTCACCGTCGGCCGCTGAAATTTTCTCCGTCGGGCGGAATATTCGACGGAATATTCCGTCAGTCCACCGTTAGGACTAACGGTCAAGGTGGTCAACCGTCAGTCAACTGTTAGTCAGCAGGTCAAGGGAAGTCAAGCCAGATGGCGAGTCAGTCACTGAGTCAGCTTCTAACTCGTTGGCTTACTCGGCTTACTGGTCTGAGTGGCTGAGTCAGGGTCTGGATCATCATTACTCAGCTGGATGGGCTGAATGGCTTAGGCTTTTGCATGGCATTGCTTGTCTTGTGCACCATCATTGCACTTCACTGGGAAATCCGACCATGATGGCCCTGTATGTTGCACCATCTTCTTGCAATATCCTATCCTGAAACCTTCACAGCTACTGCCACCATTACCTCCATTGAAACGCCTTTCTCATTTCAGCTGCAACACAATCTTCCATGGCCTCATTACACACAACCAGCTTCATCTGCAATTCAGTTCAACACCTTAACTTGCAGTTCTAGTGCAACCCAACATCCACAAATCCTGATTTCAACTCAGCTGCATCATTTCAGCTCTTCCCTACTCAAGCCTCCAGTTCCAGCTCCCTTATGACATAATTCCAAAAACACCATAATCTCTCATTTCAACATCTCAGCTTCATTGTCACCAACAATCAATCCTGCATTTCACATACATCCTAGCTTCTAAGCTTTAACAACCCATTCTAAGTTCATTGCAATTCCTGGCTAAATGCCTTCACTGTCTCTCTCAACATCTCTATCTTGCATCCTGCATTTTCTCAAATGCAATTTCTCAGCTCAGACACCATCTCCATCTCAGGCTAACTCCATCAGTGCATTCCTCCTAGTACTGCCTCAACAGCCTCAAATCACCCCTGCAAATACTGCAAACCAACATCTCAATTCCATCATCATACACTTCTTCAGTTCTGCCATAACATTCAGAAAAACTGCCTGTACTTTAAACATTGCCAGAGACCACCAGCAGCAGCTGCTCACATTAACAACTCAAGATACCTGTAAATCATTCCCATCATCGATTCATAACCACAACCCCATCTCTATCTTGTAATTTGAGCAACAAAAGCAGTACCCAATCTTCATTATCATCTTTCTTAGCTTCTCAATCCACCAGATTTCTTCAATTCATGGCGCCTACTCAAACCCATTTTCATCTTCATCTCAGCTCAATAATGAACCTACAAACCCTAGCTTTTCCCTAGCTCTTCATTCTCAAGAACCATATCCGTCTCTGTTCTCCAATCAACAGCAGCTCAACTTCCATAGCAGCCGTTAATCACTCGAATCCATATGTAGCAACATCAATTTCTCTTCTCACAGCACCGAATCCCACTCGGTTTTAGCAGCAACCCCTGTTCGTTTTCTGCATCTCGATCTGTTCTCTTGATTCACCATCAACACCAGATTCAACTTCTTAAACTTTACTAATCAATCTCTTCTGAGGCATCACATCCTCTCTGATTTCTTCCATTTCGAGCATGAATCGAAACCCTAAAATCACCCACAAAAACCTTCAATTCAGATTTAACAGCAGCAGATCATTCTTCTCCTCGATCTTGTTAACTCAATCAGCAATTTCCATATTCAATCCTCTTCTCTCGATCTCAGAACATCAGCTGCTGGTTTCTTCTTTTTTTAATTAATTTCAGGTTCAGGTGAAAAGAAATGATTGAGATGAGATGAGTTTCTCTCGATTAGGGCTATAGTGCAGACTAGCTATTTGCGCCCCACATATGTAGCCCCCAGGATATCTACACTTATTCATGGATGATAAGGGACACCCAGATGGATACCCCTTAACCTTAACTTGGCTCCAGATAGTGCTCGCCCTATGAAATGACAATTATGCCCTTTTGGCTCAAATTGGGTGCTTTCTTCTTCTTTTCCTCCGTGCGACTCCAAAGTAACTATAAAACTCAAAACAAGCGTAAAATACATAATTTACAAGAAAAATAGCAAAGAAAGCATAAACTACTAGATAGTAAATTAGGTGTATTCTACACCTATCAAATTCCCCACACTTAGACTTTGCTAGTCCTCGAGCAAATCAAACTAAAAACTCACAACTTCAAAGCGCTCAAGCGTCACAAGCATCCAAAGAGTTATGAGGACATAGAATTTCTGCATGCTAGTAATAAGAAGTTAGAAATACCAAAGAACATATTCTCATTCTTAAATGTTGAGTGAGAAATAACCACACCATAATGAGAGAATGCGTGTTTGAGAAACGATCAATAAGCATTTCGCCTCGACTTCTGCCTCACCAAATAAGATTTTATGATAATTGCACTCAAAAAGACGGCTTTTTATGGTTCTCACATGTGTGCAGGTAGGAATGAAGAGAGAAATCCTGCGACACGTTGAATGGTGGGAAGAAAAACTTCCGAAATATTTTTAAAAACCCACTTCTTTTAATATTTTGAAAAACCATTTTTCTGACGATCTCTAAGAAAGGAAATCAACCATATTACCGAGGATGAGATTACTTACTTACCTTCACATCCGATCGCCAATTATGATAACACCACTCTCACGGCATCCAATAGAAACGTCTTCCGCTCCTTATCTTGATCTTCATGGTCCTCGTCTTCGGTTTTAACTATTGATGATAAACCCTCGAATTTCATAAATCCTTGACATTTTATAACTCTTTATCTTGAAATCCTTGTCGCTTGAAACTTCCTTATAAATTTTCCTTCCCCACGGCTCATTAAATAAGACAAATATTTCTCTTGTTTTTTTTTTTTTTTTTTTAATTTTTTTTTTTTTTTTAATTTTTTTTTTGTTAACAAGAGAAATTAAATACAAAATAAACCATGGCCGTGGAAGAAGTATTTTACCGCTTGATTTTTCACAACTTGAAATCATAAACTTCAAAAATTCTCACCTTTTAATTTTCTTCGCTTTCATGAACAAGTCTTCATACTTGGATATAAAATTACCTCGTTGTATTGTAAGTCCTCAACTTATGTGTAAAAATCCGCACTTTGTATGTTGCTTTACTTGTATTTGAAATTTGCTCTTTTTCTCGTTCCGTTGCTTGTAAACCTTAAACTTTTCCAACTTTCCTTGTAAATTTTGACGTCGCTCCTTGTTGATGATGAGAGTGTTTCTATGGATCCGTTGTTGTCGCGAGAGAGAATGGTGCTAACTGCAAATCGAACTACAAGAAGGAAGCTTTCATCCATGGACGTCACCCTCATGATTGACAAAATTAGCACTCAAGAGATCAAAGAGTAGTGCTTCTATTGGTGGGAGGTTGGGTAGCTCACCATTCTACCCTAATTAACTTACGGTGACACACACTCAAAAGAAACTCTTTAGTAGATGGAAGATTTCTGGTTGGTGCCTCACATGATATGAATACGGGTAGTCTCCACTAATGATTGATCAGCAACTCTAATAACGCACTTCTCCCTGCACCAAATTCGCATCACCGACATGATTAAATCCATTATTTAACACTCAAACAAACAAGAAATCCGAATGTAGTTCTCTAACATTTCCAAGTTCAATTATGTCGGTCAAAATCTTTATGTAAACATACCTAGAAGTATGCTAGTGTCTCTAAAATCTTTAAAAGTTGGGATTTTTAAGTAAAACCTTTTTTTTTTTTTTCAATTTTTTTTAATTTTTTTGTAATTTTTGTTTTAAAAACATGCTTAACCACTCCCCCACACTTAAACCTTACATTGTCCTCAATGTAATTGAATCCTCCTAGTAAAGTCAAGGTGGGAAATTTTAACATGATAAGAAACAAGAAAAAGAAATAATAAAAGCAAAAGGATAAGAAATACAAAACCGATGGGTTGCCTCCCATTAAGCGCTTGTTTTAAAGTCGACGGCCCGACTTAGCTCTTGCGGCACATTACTCCTCCGGAGGAGTGCATCTCCAAATGAAAGTTCATCCAAATTCACATAAGCGATGTTCTCATAGTATGGCTTCAACCTATGGCCGTTGACTTTGGAAACCGAATTGTCTCGAAGACTAGTAATTTCAACTGCACCATGAGGAAAAACATTAGTAACAACATATGGTCCAATCCAACGGGACCTTAACTTTCCAGGAAATAGCTTAAGACGAGAATGATATAAAAGGACTTTTTGTCCCACGATGAAACTTTTACGAGAAATCATCTTGTCATGAAAAAGCTTGGTCTTTTCTTTGTAAAATACGGGCACTCTCGTAAGCATCATTGCGTATCTCCTCTAACTCATGTAGTTGTAACTTCCTTTGTTTCCCCGCTTCATCATACTCCATGTTGAATTTCTTTATCGCCCAATAAGCCTTATGTTCAAGTTCAACCGGAAGATGACAAGCCTTGCCATAAACCATCCTATATGGAGACATACCAATCGGTGTCTTATACACCGTTCTATACGCCCAAAGTGCATCGTTGAGCTTAAAGCTCCAATCTTTCCTCGTGGTATTCACCGTTTTCTCAAGAATGGACTTGATCTCACGATTTGAAATTTCCGCTTGTCCACTAGTTTGTGGATGATAAGGCGTACCAATTTTGTGTGTTATGTTGTACTTCTTGAGGAGAGCGTGGAAAGCCTTCTTGAAATGTGAGCCTCCATCACTTATCACCACTCTTGGTGTTCCATGCCTATTGAAAATATTTTCCCTTACAAAATCACAAACAACTTGAGAGTCATTAGTTTTGGTGGCTCTAGCTTCCACCCATTTCGAAACATAATCAACGGCAAGAAGTATATAAAAATTCCCATTCGAATTGACAAAAGGGCCCATAAAATCAATACCCCACACATCAAAAATCTCAACGGTGAGAATTGGTGTGAGTGGCATTTGATTTCGAGCACCTAGATTGCCCGTTCGTTGACATCTATCACACGATTTACAAAAACATATGAATCTTCAAACAAGGTGGGCCAATAAAATCCACTCTCGAGAACTTTGAGAGCGGTGCGTTTCGAACCAAAGTGGCCACCACATGCAAAAGTGTGGCAAAAGGAGAGAATGGATTGAAATTCGGAATTAGGCACGCACCTTCGCATTATTTGATCAACGCCATATTTCCATAAGTATGGTTCATCCCACACATATTGCTTAGCTACCTTCTTAAGTTTCATCTTTTGGAAATTAGACATTGTACTAGGTACTTTCCTTGTCACCAAGTAATTCACTATATCCGCATACCAAGGAGTTGATTCTTCCATGGAGAAGAGTTGTTCGTCCTAAAGCGGTCATGTAATGGAAGTTCCTCTTGAGACATAACAAGCCTACTAAGATGATCCATAGCGGTATTCTCCACACCCCTCTTATCACGAATTTCTATGTCGAACTCTTGTAACAATAGGATCCACCGAATTAATCTTGGCTTAGCTTCTTTCTTCTTTATTAAGTGTCTTAGTGCGGCATGATCGGAATACACAATAACCTTTGTACCCACCAAGTATGATCGAAATTTTTCCAACGCAAAAACTATAGCCAATAACTCCTTTTCCGTGGTAGAATAATTGATTTGTGCATCATTAAGGGTCCTAGATGCATAATAGATAACATGGGACAACTTGTCCACCCTTTGACCCAAAACGGCTCCAACCGCATAATCACTAGCATCACACATTAATTCAAATGGAAGATTCCATCCGGTGATTTGATAATTGGCGCACTTGTCAACATCTCCTTTAATTTGTCAAAAGCATCCTTGCATTCCTTGTTGAAGTCGAAAGGTACCTCCTTTTGTAATAACTTGCACATCGGCATGGAGATTTTGGAGAAATCCTTGATAAACCGCCTATAGAAACCTGCATGGCCAAGAAAAGAACAGATCTCCCTCACCGAAGTGGGATATTGTAAGTTTCTTATTAAATCTATCTTTGACTTGTCCACTTCGAGCCCTCGAGAGGACACAATGTGACCAAGTACTATGCCGTGGTTTACCATAAAGTGACATTTCTCCCAATTAAGGACAAGGTTTGTGTCTATGCATCGTTTAAGAACTAGTTCAAGGTTATTTAAACAACCATCAAAAGAATTGCCATAAACACTAAAGTCATCCATAAATACCTCGATGATGCGCTCCACATAATCCGAGAATATACTCACCATGCATCTTTGGAAAGTAGCCGGTGCATTGCAAAGGCCGAACGGCATCCGTCTATATGCAAACGTTCCAAACGGACAAGTGAAAGTGGTCTTTTCTTGGTCCTCCGGTGCAATAACAATTTGGTTGTATCCCGAATAACCATCCAAGAAGCAATAATAAGAATGCCCCGCTAACCTCTCCAACATTTGATCAATGAAAGGTAAAGGAAAGTGATCTTTGCGGGTTGCGGAATTAAGCTTTCTATAGTCAATGCACACTCTCCAACCGGTTTGAACTCTTGTAGGAACAAGTTCATCGTCTTGATTTCGAACAACCGTGACTCCGGATTTCTTTGGTACCACTTGAACCGGACTAACCCACTTGCTATCGGAAATTGGATAGATTACCCCCACACTTAGCAATTTGAGTATCTCTTGTTTCACAACCTCCATCATGGGAGGATTTAGCCGACGTTGAACATCACGTACCGGCTTCACGTTCTCTTCCATTAGAATTCTATGCATGCACATGGAAGGACTAATGCCCTTGATATCCGCAATTGTCCACCCAATAGCCGTTTTGTGCTCTCTCAAGACTCTAAGCAAACGGTCTTCTTGTACCGGTGTGAGGTTCTTAGAAATAATCACCGGAAGCTCATCTCCATCTCCCAAGAAAGCATACTTCAAATGGTCCGGAAGTGGCTTTAATTCGAGCTTAGCGCCTTCACAATAGATGGTACAAGTACTTCATCATTCACGGGTAAAGAAATATATGAAACATTACCCTTTTTTAGCTTCTTGCAATGTCGCCAAAGCACCACACATCTCCACCAATTCCTTGGAGATTTCAACATCCAAGTTAGACAAGCCATGGACGTCCAATTCAATGCTCTTTTACAACACCACATCAAGTTCATCCTCTCGGTTCAATTCCACCATTTGTTGCGCTAATGAATCAACCACATCAATGGAGTAAACGGAATGCACATCACTTGGGTAGCGCATGGCTTCAAATATATTAAAGTGTATTATCTCCTTGTCGAATTCCATAGTGAGTGTACCCTTATCAACATCAATCTTCGTCTTTGCGGTTTTCATGAACGGCCTCCCAAGAAGTAAAGAAGTAGATGCTCGGTTCTCATTATTGTCCATATCCACCACAAAGAAATCCACCGGAAAAATAAGCTCATTTACTTGCACTAGCACGTCTTCTACAAGACCCTTTGGATATATGTTAGACTTGTTTGCCAATTGGATAATAAATCTCGTCTCTTTCAAAGGTCCAAGATTCAAGGAGTCATATATTTCGGCCGACATCACACTAATGGAAGCTCCCAAGTCAAGTAAAGCATGTTCAAACCTTTGCTTACCTATAGTAATTGGTACCGTGAAACCACCGGGATCCGTGCACTTTGTAGGCATCTTCTTCAATAGCATAGCCGACGCACTCTCGCCAACTTTAGTAATTTCATTATCAAGCAACCTATCCTTCTTTGTACATAATTCCTTCATGAACTTCGCATACCGTGGCATTGTCTTGATAGCCTCAATGAATGGAATGTTGATTTCATTCTTCTTGAAGATATCCATAAGTGCCTTGTCTTGAGCTTCTTTCTTGGATTTAGCAAAACGACTAGGAAAAGGAGGTGGAGTAGTGAAAGTAGGAACCGGTTCCTTGGATTGGTCGTTTGGTGTGGAGTTCTCCTTTGGTGCGGTTTCCTCCTTATCTTTGACTACCTCTTCAATAGCTTCTTCATGATGACTTGGACCATCCACTTGTCGTCCACTTCTTAAAGTAACCGCATTAACATTCTCTCTTGGATTCACAAATGGTTGTGAAGGAAGTTTTGTGGATGCTTGAGATTTTAATAGGTTCACATCGGTCGCCAATTGTCCCATTTGAGTTTGTAAATCCTTGATGGCCGAATCGGTCTTTTGTTGGCTTTGTTGGAACATAGAAGTAAGACCTTGCACACCTTGCATTAACGCATTTAGCTTGTCATCATTCAAAGAATCACGCTCCTTGACTTGTTGTGGTTGGAATTGTTGAGAACCACCTTGTTGTTGAGGTTGGAAACGTGATTGTTGAAAACTACCTTGTTGCTCATACGGATTGGAAACCGCCGCTTGCTTGTTTGCATAACTAAAGTTGGGATGATCCTTCCACCCGGGATTATAGGTATTGGAGTATGGATCGTACCTTGGCCTTTGATTTGGATATAAAGCATTCACTTGTTCGGTCTCACCATCCCGAATAATTACCGCGACCATTCTTTGCATCATTATCTCCATGTTACTCATCCTTTGATCAAGATGTGATGATGTATCACTAACTTCATGCACTCGCCTAACCATAGGTTCATCCCTTGTGTAGAATTGTTGCGAGTTTGCCGCCATACTTTCAATAAACTCTCTAGCTTCGGTCAAAGTCTTGTTCATTAGTGCACCACCACCCGCGGCGTCAAGAAGAGACCTATCACTTGAGTGAAGAGCTTCATAGAAGTATTGGAGTATCATAACGTCACTAAATTGATGGTGTGGACAGCTTGCCACCAACCTCTTGTATCGCTCCCAACATTCATACAATGATTCTCCCACTTGTTGTTTCAATCCACAAATCTCCTTGCGAAATTGAGTAGCTTTGGATGCGGGAAAATATCTCTCGAGGAAAAGTTTCTTCATCCCATTCCATGTTGTGATACTTCCTAAGGCAAATAATATAACCATTCCTTAGCATTTCCGCCAAAGAAAACGGGAAAGCTTTCAACAATGCTCCATCCGCATTAGTCTCCGGTGGAAGCATAGCCATAACTATGGCATAGAAGTCCATAAGATGTTTGTTTGGGTCCTCATTCACCATGCCATGGAACTTTGGTAACTCTCTAATCAACCCCGCTGATCTCGAAGGTTGAGTTAGTTTGGATACACCATTGTTGTGTATCAAGCTTGTGAGAAGCTAGGTCCTTTAGTGTACGATCGGCCATTGTTTCTTCCTCTTTGTCCGAATCACTTGATGAAGAAGGAGAAAGTGGAGTGTTAATCATTACCGAATGAAATCCTTTAGTTGAGTGCCCGGATCGAAGACGTATTGGACTCGGTCTACCCCCTTTTAGCATTCACCAAAGGTATAACACCAAACAAGATTCTCAAAAACTAAGTTAGATACGGTAAAGAATCTAACAAAGCAAGAATAAAGCAAAAAGAAAAATAAAAACAACTAAAAATCGCCCGTTGCTCCCAGATTTGCTCAAAATTTGATGCATGTCGTAGGTGCAATCAAATTAATTCAATATTTCCACTCAATTAAAAATAATATAATGGAAGTCAAGTTCGTTCCCACGAGGAGCAAGAGATCTTAGTTGTAAAAGTTGTCACGAAAGGGGGTGTAAAAAGCAAAATAAAAATAAACAAAGCAATTAAAATCGAAAGTTGAAAACAATAAGAGAGACAAGACCAAGGAATCCTTCTTCGTTACGAAACAATGAATCAAGTTATGTTCTATTCTACTTGTTATTAGTCACAAATTATCACCAACCGTAGGTAAAGCATCTAGCTTAGTGCTAAACCCATAAATCCCTTGTATCACCGGACACGGAAGTTCTCGCCTACCAGATTCTATTCACCAAACCACCTAGAATTAGCTCAACCTAGATGTAACTTGGCTCATGCATTAAGTTTTGTGAATTTCTTAGGTTGATATTAGTAGTTAGACTCTTAGCTCAAGGTCCACTTGCTAACGTTGTTTCTACACACAATTGCTCCACGGAATCCCTCCGAGGTCTCGTGTTTGCTACTTATGTAAAGAGTCAAGAAACGATTACTTATCTCCTAACTTTCACTAGCTTTAGATCAAATTAACAAATCAATTTAGCGTGCACTCCAAACAATCTATCAATCAATCATGAATGTCTTTAAGATCACTCCTATTAGTAAAAACAAACGATAATTATGTGAAAAACTTCAAGATAGAATTTGAAAACAAAAACTTAAATCATATGTTAAGAACTAGGAATTCATCCTCAATCAATAAGAAAATTAGCTACTCATGCTTTTGAAATTCACACCAATAATAATTATTAAAAGAAGAATTTTCAAATTCACACAAATAACTAAAAAGAAAAATATTAGAAAAGCAAGCAAAAACACAAGTGATGTGTGTGTAGAGAGGTGTCGAGAAGATGTAGAAAACTTCTCTATTTATAGGCTTCAACATTCTCCAAATCTTCCAAGGAATAGAATCCTTTTCCTTTTGCAATTCAATTTCCAAATCCAAGCTTTTCTCAACTCTTCCACCTTCTCTTTCCAAATTTGAGTCCAATTCTCCATCCAATTCCTAGCCCAAGTCTTCACACCCATGAGAGAAGACCATAGAAAATTCTGGAATTTTTGGCTCACTGAAAACCTGGGATTGTGGCCGGAATCCAGTAGGGAAAACGTCACCGCCGGCCGCTTTGAAATTTTCTCCGTCGGTAAATATTCGACGGAATATTCCGTCGGTCCACCGATTAGGACTAACGGTCAAGGTGGTCAACCGTCGGTCAACTGTTAGTCGGCAGGTCAAGGGAAGTCAAGCCAGATGGCGAGTCAGTCACTGAGTCAGCTTGTAACTCGTTGGCTTACTCGAAACTTCTCGGTCTCAGTGGGTGAGTCGAGTGCGGATCATCATTACTCACCGGATGGCCGAATGGCTTAGGCTTTTGCCTTGGCTTTGTGCTTGTCTTTGCACCATCATTGCACTTCAATGGGAAATCCACCATGATGGCCCCGTATGTTGCACCATCTTCTTGCAATATCCTATCCCAAAACCTTCACGACCTCGCCACCATTACCTCCATTGAAACGCCTTTCTCATTTCAAACAAGCAACACAATCTTCCATGGCCTCATTACACACAACCATCTTCATCTCGCAATTGATTCAACACCTTAACTTGCAATTCTAGTGCAACCCAACATCCACAAATCCATTTCAACTCACCGCATCATTTCAAACTTCTTCCCCTACTCAAGCCTCGAGTTCCAGCTCCCTTATGACATAATTCCAAAAACACCATAATCTCTCATTTCAACATCTCAGCTTCATTGTCACCAACAATCAATCCTGCATTTCACATACATCCTAGCTTCTAAGCTTTAACAACCCATTCTAAGTTCATTGCAATTCCTGGCTAAATGCCTTCACTGTCTCTCTCAACATCTCTATCTTGCATCCTGCATTTTCTCAAATGCAATTTCTCAGCTCAGACACCATCTCCATCTCAGGCTAACTCCATCAGTGCATTCCTCCTAAATCTTGCCTCAACATGACCTCAAATCACCCCTCAAAATCTTGCAAACCAACATCTCAATTCCATCATCATACACTTCTCCGATTACTGCCATAACATTGGAAAAACTTCACATGTACTTTAAACATTGCGAGAGACCACCAGGTAGCCACTACTCATTAACAACTCAAGATACCCTCAAATCATTCCCATCATCGATTCATAACCACAACCCCATCTCTATCTTGTAATTTGAGCAACAAAAGCGAGTACCCAATCTTCATTATCATCTTTCTTAGCTTCTCAATCCACCGTATTTCTTCAATTCATGGCGCTACTCAAACCCATTTTCATCTTCATCTCGGCTCAATAATGAACCTACAAACCCTAGCTTTTCCCTAGCTCTTCATTCTCAAGAACCATATCCGTCTCTGTTCTCCAATCAACAAAGACTCAACTTCCACAAAGACCGTTAATCACTCGAATCCATATGTAGCAACATCAATTTCTCTTCTCACGATCCCAATCCCACTCGGTTTTAGCAGCAACCCCTGTTCGTTTTCTGCATCTCGATCTGTTCTCTTGATTCACCATCAACACCAGATTCAACTTCTTAAACTTTACTAATCCATCTCTTCTGAGGCATCACATCCTCTCTGATTTCTTCCATTTCGAGCATGAATCGAAACCCTAAAATCACCCACAAAAACCTTCATTGTTGCGTGGTAGATCATTCTTCTCCTCGATCTTGTTAACTCAATCAGCAATTTCCATATTCAATCCTCTTCTCTCGATCTCGGAACATCAATCTGGTTTTTCTTTTTTTTTTTTTAATTTCAGGTTCAAGTGAAAAGAAATGATTGAGATGAGATGAGTTTCTCTCGATTAGGGCTATAGTGCAGACTAGCTATTTGCGCCCCACATATGCAGCCCCCAGGATATCTACACTTATTCATGGATGATAAGGGACACCCAGATGGATACCCCTTAACCTTAACTTGGCTCCAGATAGTGCTCGCCCTATGAAATGACAATTATGCCCTTTTGGCTCAAATTGGGTGGTTTCTTCTTATTTTCCTCCGTGCGACTCCAAAGTAACTATAAAACTCAAAACAAGCGTAAAATACATAATTTACAAGAAAAATAGCAAAGAAAGCATAAACTACTAGATAGTAAATTAGGTGTATTCTACACCTATCGGTGTTTGGCATGTGCCAATGGCATGTGCGGGAATGCCTTGGTGGTAGGTTGCACGGTTTGCAAGTTAGGTTACCAGCGTGTGTGTTTGGCATGTGCCAATCGCATGTGCGGAATGCCTTGGTGGTAGGTTGCACGGTTTGCAAGTTAGGTTACCAGCGTGTGTGTTTGGCATGTGCCAATGGCATGTGCGGAATGCCTTGGTGGTAGGTTGCACGGTTTGCAAGTTAGGTTACCAGCGTGCATGTTGGCATGTGCCAATAGCACGTACGGCCAAGTTGACCTAGTTGCAAGTCTTGCGAGCCTAGGGCGCTATATTTGGTGTGGGCCAATGGCATAGCGAGTTTGGAAATAGGGCTTGCGATACGTGTTGGCATGTGCCAATGGCACGTCTGTGCCGTGGTGACCTAGTTGCGAGTCTTGCAAGCTTAGGGCGCTATATTCGGCGTGGGCCAAATGCATAGCGGCTTGGAAATATGGCTTGCGACACGTGTTGGCATGTGCCAATGGCACATGAGGCCATGTTAACCTAGTTGCAAGTCTTGCAAGCCTAGGGCGCTATATTTGGCGTGGGCCAAAGGCATAGCGGCTTGGAAATATGGCTTGCGACACGTATTGGCATGTGCCAATGGCACGTGCGGCCATGTTGACCTAGTTGCAAGTCTTGCAAGCCTAGGGCGCTATATTTGGCGTGGGCCAAAGGCATAGCGGCTTGGAAATATGGCTTGCGACACGTGTTGGCATGTGCCAATGTTACGTGCGGCCATGTTGACCTAGTTGCAAGTCTTGCAAGCCTAGGGCGCTATATTTGGCGTGGGCCAAAGGCATAGCGGCTTGGAAATATGGCTTGTGACACGTATTGGCATGTGCCAATGGCACGTGCGGCCATGTTGACCTAGTTGCAAGTCTTGCAAGCCTAGGGCGCTATATTTAGCGTGGGCCAAAGGCATAGCGGCTTGGAAATATGGCTTGCGACACGTATTGGCATGTGCCAATGGCACGTGCGGCCATGTTGACCTAGTTGCAAGTCTTGCAAGCCTAGAAGCTATTGTATTTGGCATGGGCCAAAGGCATAGCGGCTTGGTATTGTTTGCCATGGTGCGCGAGGGTGCGACTTGGTTTAGCATTGTTGCCATGGCGCGCAGTGTGCGCTTGGTTTAGCATTGTTGCCATGGCGCGCGAGGTGCGGCTTGGTTTGGCATTGTTGCCATGGCGCGCAGGTGCGGCTTGGTTTGGCATTGTTGCCATGGTGCGCGGGTGCGGCTTGGTTTGGCATTGTTGCCATGGTGCGCGTGTGCGCTTGGTTTGGCATTGTTGCCATGGTGCGCGGCGCGGCTTGGTTTGGCATTGTTGCCATGGTGCGAGGTGCGCTTGGTTTGGCATTGTTGCCATGGTCTGCGCGCAGGTGCGGCTTGGTTTGGCATTGTTGCCATGGTGCGCGATATGCGGCTTGGTTTGGCATTGCTGCCATGATCGCGTTGGCGGTGCGCTTGGTTTAGCATTGTTGCCATGGTGCGCGAGGTGCGGCTTGGTTTTAGCATTGGCCATGGTGCGCGATATCTGGCTTGGTTTAGCATTGTTGCCATGGTGCGCGCAGTGCGGCTTGGTTTAGCATTGTTGCCATGGTCACGCGATATGCGGCTTAGTTTAACGTCTGCTGCAATGATGCGCGGGTGCGGTTTGGTTTGGCATTGTTGCCATGGTGCGCAATATGCGGCTTGGTTTGGCATTGTTGCCATGGTCACGCAAAGATATGCGGCTTGGTTTTAGCATTGTTGCCATGGTGCGCGAGTGCGGCTTGGTTTTGGAATTAGGGTTACGTGGTCGAAAAACCTAATCGGTATTTTGAAAAATACCCCTATTAATTATTTACACCGAATTAAATGCTCTTAGTTAATGTGTTGCGGGTAACACTAGGTCATGGGGTTTTACGACTTTACCCCTTGTTTAAAAACCACCATCAACATTAAGTCCCACAGCTTAGCTCGGAACACGGGCTTTGTTGCGAGGTAAGCATAAGATGGTGACAAACTATCAACAAAAACCGTAAAGAAGAATTGAGGAGGCTTGTCGACCTTTTATAAATAGGATTTGGAATCCTTGCCTCTGCAGTAGTTTGCACAAATCGGGAGGCCGGCACAATTGGTGGGGCGGTGCAACTTGGGCGACGTTGGGAAGTTGGCGTGAGTTGGGAAGCCCAGGCGTGCTGGGCGGTGGGACCGGCGCAAGTTATGGAAGGCTGTGCGTGCTTGCGGCGTGACTTGGGCGTCCATTGGGAGTCGGCGCGAGTTGGGAGGCCGGCGGCGTGCTAGGCCCCGTGGGGCCGGCGCAATGTGGAAAGGCTGTGCATGCTTGCGGGGCGTGACTTAGGCGGTCATAGGGAAGTCGGTGCAATTGGTGGGGGGGTGCATCTTGGGCGGCGTTGGGAAGTTGGCGTGAGTTGGGAAAGCGGCGTGCTAGGCCCCAGTGGGACCGGCGTAAGGTATGAAAGGCACGCGTACTTGCGGGCGTGACTTGGGCGGCCATTGGGAAGTCGGCGCGAGTTGGGAAGTGGCGTGCTAGGCTGGTGGGGCCGGCACAATGTGTCGGCTGTGCATGCTTGCGGAGTGTGACTTAGGCGGTCATAGGGAAGTCGGTGCAATTGGTGGGGCCGGTGCGGCAGGCGACGTTGGGAAGTTGGCGTGAGTTGGGAAGCGGCGTGCTAGGCTAGTGGGACCGGCGCAATGTAGGAAGTCTGTGCGTGCTTCTTGGCGTGACCGATGTAAACAAGGAGGGAGTAGGTGTTTCTTCAGATAGCAAAGTTTTCCTTATCTTGCTTTCCTTCACGTGCGGCTTCAATTAGGGCATTATTCATGCTAAAATATGGAAGCGTTACGTCCCTCATTGCTTTCTTTCCTTTTTGAGGTTAAAGTATTCACACCCAACGTAATTGCATCATCTCCCTCGTTTGAGAAAGGGTTCTTCTTGTTGAGTTTCTCTCTTTGTCATGTCGCACAGAGACGAAGTCATCTTCTAACCGAGATTCTCCGGTGAAGGCGCGAGGTCGACTCTTGCGGGAGCATCCCAACAAAGGTTATTCGGGTTAAGAAAATCATCACCATGTTTTCTTCTTCTTGATGAGGACGACGTACGCTTCCACCGCTTTCTTGATGAATGGAAAATTTCCCTCTCGCGAGAGATATCCCGTTGGAGCATGCGTTCTGTTATCGGCGAGGATGACCTAGTCGTTCCCCTCCCTTCAAATCCAAACTCGTTGATTGCTGCGAGACTTGGAGAACGTTGATGCGTAGCTACTTACGGAGCGTTGATGCGGAGCTACTTCTAGAAAGAATGTTGAGCGGCGTCTTGCAACTTTGAGCCTTGACGGTTACCATTTTGAAGTCGGAGGCAGCGTCACGTTCACAAACTCGACATCCCTCAAGAGAACGGAGGTTAGGAGTCCCGGTTTCATCTATCGATCGTGCTTTCTAGAAGAGGTTGGGGTTTGGGACGGCTTCCACTGGATGGAAGCGCCCTTTCTTGATGCGGTGCGGTTTAGGGGTGCAAATATGTCTTGGCCTTCCTTAGAAAACATAGAATCTCACATAAGCTGTTTCATCATAGATCATACGACTTTGTGGGAGAAGTTCCCATTGTGCGAGTCTGACGGAGAAGGTCTCAAGTGAACTCGGGAGAGTTGTTGATTTCCCTTGCTTTCTATTTTGGAGAAGTCTTTCTGATCGACGAAATTGGATTGCTTATCCCCTTCTCTTTGGGCGTCTAAGAGCAACGCGATCCTCTTCATGTATAAACGCACGTCTGCTTGAAGTATCTTTTGCCTTTTCATCAAATCAACGAGTGCTAAAAAGAAGGTCGGCGTCTTCCGGATCTTCCGAGTATCTTGCCCGATGGTGGAGTAGCGTCTTTGGTGGCGGTTGGAAGGCGCCATGCTTGAATAACCGTTGGGGTGGCGGAAAGCGGCTGCAGTTACGGTGATCGTAAGTGTATCGTGCGAGAGATGACACGGTTTTGATCAATGGCATCTTTGGAGCCATGGCGCTTTGTTTCGAAGGGCAAGGATGGTCTTTGGAAGGGCGCAAGATGTTAAGCTATTGGAAGGATGCAAGCTGTTAGCCAGAGTGTGGTGCTGCGGGCAGGCATGCGCGTGCGGCATGTGTGCACTGGCATGTGCGTCCCAGTAGCGTGTCCCGGTAAGCACGTCTCGGTAAGCGCGTCGCAGCAGCGCATCGCAAGCGCTTCTTTTCTTTCTTCTTCTTTTCTTCTTTTGAAAAATGTCTAACTCAAGTTCGCGGGAGGAATCCGGTTCGGAGGATGATTAAGGGGTAGAGCCACATGAAAACTTGCCTTTGGTGACCACGTGGTGACTTGGAAATGGGCGTTAGCCAATTGCCAAACACAGATGTGGTTCAAACGGTGGAGATTCTCGATGGTTGCTGCCGTAGACATGGAAGAAGACCCTCTGCGAGTCGTGAGGCCACAGTGCGGCGCCATTTTTGATCCCCCGTACTTGGTTCCTTATCCGTGTCATGTCTTGGTTGGCGGCTTACGTCTTAGGCTAAGCATGAGGCGTTGTACACCGAATCTGGGAGAATACGGACATATGGCCACAACCAAGAAACTCACTAGTCGATTTGCGGCTGGTTAAGCGTGTTGAAGAGGCTTTATCTTCCATCGAGGATATGCGTGAGGTGATTTGGTCACACCGTTTCAAGACGTTATTGCCATTTGGGAGCACCATCGCGACGTGTGCGTAGAAAATGAGTTCAACACTTCGTGGTTTGTCGAAGGCCTTCTTTGAGATCCAAAAGTTGAAAGATGCATCAATCGAAAGCCTTTCCGCCGAGGAGATTGCACGACAGGAGGTGGAACTCGAAAAGCTTTCCATGATGTTGACTATGAAGAGAGCGGCTCTTGAAGATGCAAAGTTGACTTTCTCTAAGAAGAGCAGACTTCTGTTGGATGATTTTCCTTGAATGTTTCTCTGTTAAACTTTCATTTAGGTTCTTATTCTCTTTTTTTTTTTTGAAAAGCATATTGGATGTCTGGTTCAAAGTTCGACCGGTTTTGATAGACAGCTGGTAGCTTTTGAGGATATTGGATTATTTTTGGGATGAATGGTTTTGATAATATAACTCTAGTTATGTTTTGGGAAAAGGAATATTTCTTTTATGAAAGTGTGTGCTAGCAATAGGCACAAGACTCAGTAGTATGACGGTTTTACTAAGAGCCTAAAAAACGGATCGTATATCTTGCGCAGTCTAAATTTACTCACTTCATAGGTTTTTGTGAACACGCCCCTCTCCATGTAAAAGACGGTTTCTTTGGTAGCATCGTCGACAAGTCCCCAATCGCCGATAGCATCTTGGCGAGTCCTGTTTTCTCGTGTAGTTTTTACAACTGGTAACCGGGTCGTCTGGTAGTTGAGTCGGATCGAGTGGTAGCATCTTCGGCAAGTCCCCAGTTTCTTGTGTAGTTTTTACAACTAGTAACCGAGTAATCTGGTAGTTGAGTCGGATAGAGTGGTAGCATCTTCGGCAAGTAGATCCCCAGTTTCTTGTGTAGTTTTTACAACTAGTAACCGAGTCGTCTGGTAGTTGAGTCGGATTGAGTCGCCTTCCCCCACCATCTTGACATATGGGTCGAAAGAACGAGATCGACATCGACATTGTAGCCGATAGATCAATCCTCCCACTTTGTGGTCGCCAATTGTTTATGGGTAAAAATCGTTTCTGCCGATTTCGGTAATTTTCGGTAGGTGGTGAGAAACTGGTTCAAACCCTAAACAAATGTGCTTGCACGTGAGCACTTTATAGATTCGAGAGATCAATCAGTACAAGTCCAAATTCTAAACCAAGAAATGGCCGTTCCGGACTTGCTTCGGTCACAAAGTGGAGGAGAAGGGTTGATTTGGGGAGGGAAGCAAAGAAAGGTGTTGAGAGAGTAGTATCTCGACTTGTATCGAAAGTGAAAGCTTAGGAAGCTTGCAAGAGATGAAAACTTTTTGGGAGAGCTTGCAAAGTTGCCTTTACGAGAGTGTAGTATTTTTCTCCCCCGGACTTGTTGTCCAGGTGGAAATAGGTAAGACCTATTTATACAAGTTGAGATTGAAACGTACCACCTGGCCTCATGAAGGAAAAGAGTAAAGGGTGAAATAATGGGAGGAGGTGGTAAAGCATGGTTTAATGGGTGAAAATGTTTTCACCATTATTTCCTCTTTATTTGACCACTTTATTCCTTTTCACGCTTTCTTAATGTGAGCGTAGTGTACGCCGCATCTTTCAGACCGCCAAACCAAACCCTAAAGAAGCATCCCCGGTTTGTGTTGATGTCTCGAGTGTTGGTTGCATCTTGAGTGCAAGTGGCGCTGCTAGTGGCGCGTGTTGCATGTGCCAATGGCATGTGTGGAATGCCTTGGTGGTAGGTTGCACGGTTTGCAAGTTAGGCTACCAGCGTGTGTGTTTGGCATGTGCGGAATGCCTTGGTGGTAGGTTGCACGGTTTGCAAGTTAGGTTACCAGCATGTGTGTTTGGCATGTGCGGAATGCCTTGGTGGTAGGTTACACGGTTTGCAAGTTAGGTTACCGGCGTGTGTGTATGGCATGTGCCAATGGCATGTGCGGAATGCCTTGGTGGTAGGTTGCACGGTTTGCAAGTTAGGTTACCAGCGTGCATGTTGGCATGTGCCAATGGCACGTATGGCCATGTTGACCTAGTTGCAAGTCTTGCGAGCCTAGGGCGCTATATTTGGTGTGGGCCAATGGCATAGCGGTTTGGAAATAGGGCTTGCGATACGTGTTGGCATGTGCCAATGGCACGTACGGCCGTGGTGACCTAGTTGCGAGTCTTGCAAGCTTAGGGCGCTATATTCGGCGTGGGCCAAAGGCATAAAGGCTTGGAAATATGGCTTGTGACACGTGTTGGCATGTGCCAATGGCACGTGCGTCCATGTTGACCTAGTTGCAAGTCTTGCAAGCCTAGGGCGCTATATTTGGCATGGGCCAAAGGCATAGCGGCTTGGAAATATGGCTTGCGACACGTATTTGCATGTGCCAATGGCACGTGCGGCCATGTTGACCTAGTTGCAAGTCTTGCAAGCCTAGGGCGCTATATTTGGCGTGGGCCAAAGGCATAGCGGCTTGGAAATATGGCTTGCGACACGTATTGGCATGTGCTAATGGCACGTGCGGCCATGTTGACCTAGTTGCAAGTCTTGCAAGCCTAGGTTGCTATATTTGGCGTGGGCCAAAGGCATAGCGGCTTGGAAATATGGCTTGCGACACGTATTGGCATGTGCCAATGGCACGTGTGGCCATGTTGACCTAGTTGCAAGTCTTTCAAGCCTAGGGCGCTATATTTGGCGTGGGCCAAAGGCATAGCGGCTTGGAAATATGGCTTGCGACACGTATTGGCATGTGCCAATGGCACGTGCGGCCATGTTGACCTAGTTGCATGTCTTGCAAGCCTTGCAAGCCTAGGGCGCCGTATTTTGGCGTGGGCCAAAGGCATAGCGGCTTGGTATTCTTTTGCCATGGTGCGCAGGTGCGACTTGGTTTGGCATTGTTTCCATGGCGCGGAGTGTCGACTTGGTTTAGCATTGTTGCCATGGTGCGCGGGTGCGGCTTGGTTTGGCATTATTGCCATGGTGCGCGGGTGCGGCTTGGTTTGGCATTGTTGCCATGGTGCGCGAGGGTGCGCTTGGTTTGGCATTGTTGCCATGGTGCGCACGGTGCGGCTTGGTTTGGCATTGTTGCCATGGTGCGCGAGGGTGCGGCTTGGTTTGGCATTGTTGCCATGGTGCGCGAGTCTTGCTTGGTTTGGCATTGTTGCCATGGTACGCAGGTGCGGCTTGGTTTGGCATTGTTGCCATGGTCTGCAAAGATGCGGCTTGGTTTGGCATTGCTTTGCCATGATGCGCGGGTGCGGCTTGGTTTGGCATTGTTGCCATGGTGCGCAGTATGCGGCTTGGTTTGGCATTGTTGCCATGGTGCGCAGGGTGCGGCTTGGTTTGGCATTGTTGCCATGGTGCGCAGTATGCGGCCTTGTTTGGCATTGCTGCCATGATGCGCAGGGTGCGGCTTGGTTTGGCATTGTTGCCATGGTGCGCGATATCTGCGGCTTGGTTTGGCATTGTTGCCATGGTGCGCGAGGTGCGGCTTGGTTTTGGAATTAGGGTTACGTGTCGAAAAACCCTAATGCGGTATTTTTGAAAAATACCCCTATTAATTATTTACACACTGAATTAAATGCTCTTAGTTAATGTGTTGCGGGTAACACTAGGTCATGGGGTTTTACGATTTTACCCTTGTTTAAAAACCACCATCAACAACGGTGAGAAAGAGTCCTTGATCATTAAATTCACATATTTGCATTAATATTCGAAAATTAAATTGAAAACTTTAGCTCAACTCTCCCTTAGGAACGAACCTGCTTGTCATTTTGCTACTAGTTAGTGTAAGAGAAGTAAGGAATTTATTTTTGCGAGTTCGACACCTCGTCAGTTGCACATAATCCGTGAGATTCGTTAGAGTCCGGATTAAATCTTGAAATCCCAAAGTTTGATAACATATTTTCTTTTTTCGAGGTTGAAAATAATAAAATTATCGTTGATTGGAATCAACCTCTAATTTATGATATTTACCCCGATGATACTATTTTATTAGTTCGAGTCATCATATCTTCAACTAATGCATACATACCATAACGCACATGTCCAGCTTCACAGAGACTTTGACAATTGACACACTAAACATCTTCACCACTTCAGCAACCTCAACGGGCTTTGACAACAATGTCCTTTTTACGAGCTTTAACATAATTGTCGAGATAGTATTTTATCAATTTCATAGCAAGCATGTAGTTTCGACTTCGCGACAGTCAAACCACAACATAATAAGACTTGGATAACACTGTGACTAATGTCGAAGAATTCATTGTCACCATCGTAACAATACGTAATGTCACACATTCTGCCTTGTGCATATCCCTTTCCCAATCTTCCTCCAAATGTACACCAACATTCGAAATCGATAATCCGTCATTTACACAAAGACCCAATCACACCCGGCCATAATCAAACCTTGATAACTTCCTCAAGCTCCAAGCAATTCAAGACGTTGATGTGTTTATTTTCTCAAGCTATTTAGAGAAAATAACTTGACGAAAACTATATCGTTGCTGAGCCAAATTTCTCAAAAGAAACCTTTACATTCATCTCTACGGAGCTCTGTCCTATTGAAACCAATTTCAATAACCATAGCGAGATGAACAAACCCCCAAATATTATCATCGCTATAATGTAGCTCTTTCCAATAGAAAGTATCACACCCGATCATCGGAAATCAAATAGCTTATGGATAATAAAGGTTGATGGAGAAACACGCCCAAATTGTAGCCCATTCAAATTCATGCACCGTGTTTTCTCTAAGTAATATACGCTAGCTCGTAGCCACACCCCCATACACATTGTAGTTTTATATCTTTATTCTTTAAACTCTTGAAGTGTCCAAGCGATACCATTTTAATTCCTCACAACGGGTCTTCACCAAAGTAGGAACGTATCCGCAACATAAATAGACCAACCTGTTTCCTAAGACGGTCTTGCACTTCAACTAGCTCCGATCGACTTCAAATGGTGTACAATCAAACAAATATTCGACTGAACATCATCAGAAAGAATCAAAAGATAACAAACTATCTAGCTTCTCCATCGGAAATAGTATAAGAGAAACTCCAGAAAACATTTTTCTACCCGACACAAGGCCATACTCAACACAGACAAACAAACCCTACAAACTATGTCGAAAAACTTCTTCTTATATAATAATAAGAATGCATAGCTCCACCACAAACAATATCACATCTCATCCAACGATCAACTTCACCGCAACTATTTGTAGCCACATGCTTCAAATACTAAGACTGAATATCAAACTCTTCACTTCTGGAAAATATCACACCCTGGCCAACGGACAATACATCCAAAACAAAACCTACTAAGAGATTTCCCAGATCCTTATTGTAACAAACAATGAAGGCAGAAATAGTATGAATTCATCTTCGTATTCTTCAACTTCATGTTAAAGAAATACAGTAACATGATCTAACTGATGACAATTGATAAACAAATTATTGTTTCCCTTGGTTTGGAACAATAATGAGAATTTGACATGCTAATATTACATCTTTACTTCCACCAACATACAAACCAATATTTGTATCTCAACTACGATAATCTTGCCTTCGTGTGTCTTTCCAAGCAAACACCGATTAATTTAAAACCAAATCTACGTAGGTCTTTCAAACAGTTCACAAGAATATAGTACGAAGTATAGAGAATAAATAAACTTACTTCAAGCCATGATAGACGCATTTATGTGTCTAATTTGATCTCGATTTTCTATATTGTTAGTACCTATTTTTTTGTACTTATTTGGTTATTTATGTCTTTGTAAGTGTTTTTGAAGAAATAAGCTTTTGCGACAAAATTGGATCGAAAAGTGGTTTGCACCACCGGGAGGAATTACTAAAGGCACCTCGAAGAAATGTTATTGGAACCCGGACGAAGTGTTACACGCACCCAGGAAAAGTGTTGAAAACATCCCAGAGAACTTACTAAAGGAACCCCCATTTTGGATAAGGGGTACTTCATTTGCTAAGGGTTACCCCAATTTCTATCTACACCTCAGATATTGATAGGGGGAGTTTCTTCTTCATGGTTTGAAAATAAAATTGGCGGGAAAAATCTTCTTCACCTGCGAAGTTTCCTGAGGCGATATTGAACGAGTTTTAGTCGGATTTTTCTCTTGGATATGGATTTGTTTAGGCATGTTTGGATGAACTGGAGTTGGTATGGGCTTTGATGGCAAGAAAACAGGGATGTCCACGTTGATTTCACCCCTTGTTTAAAAACCACCATCAACAACGGTGAGAAAGAGTCCTTGATCATTCTGATTCACATATTTGCATTAATATTCGAAAATTAAATTGACAACTTTAGCTCAACTCTCCCTTAGGAACGAACCTGCTTGTCATTGTGCTACTAGTTAGTGTAAGAGAAGTAAGGAATTTATTTTTGCGAGTTCGACACCTCGTCAGTTGCACATAATCCGCGAGATTCGTTAGAGTCCGGATTAAATCTTGAAATCCCAAAGTTTGATAACATATTTTCTTTTTCCGAGGTTGAAAACAATAAAATTATCGTTGATTGGAACCAACCTCCAATTTATGATATTTACCCGGTGATACTATTTTAGTTTGTTCGATTGCACCAACTTCTCATTTTTAATGCAAAACTGGTCCAAAAATTATTTTTTCAAGAATATATGTGGTGAAGGATTATCACGATTTTAACCACAGAATCATAATTACAAGAAATCGGACTGGAAAAATTCGAGGACGATTTTTTTTTTGAGAAGGGGAAAATGGTGGAGTATTCAAGGAAAGAGAATATACTCGTTTATTTTTATTATTCTTTAATTTATTTTAACTATTTAGCAACTAATATTTTAGTGGGCTAGATCAGTGCCTTGGTCCCAGACAGTTTAGAGCAGTAGTTTGCTATCGGCTTGGTATCCCCTTGTTTGGCGAAGATGATGTGTGTTCTTGTTGTAATAAACCTATGGATATTTTTGGTGATCACGCACTCCATTGTGCTAAAGACGTGGGTATCAAGTTTCGTCATGACCTAGTTCGTGATGTGATTGCGGATATTTGCTACAAAGTTTGGTGTGCTTGGTGCGTAAAGAGGCTTCTTTGGGTCTTTTATCGGATAGCAACAAGGATTTACGTCCAGCGGACATTCTCGTCCTTAATGGGAGAATGGCCAAGATATTTGCATGGATGTCACAGGTGTATCACCCTTCACGGTGAGGGGGTTCGTTCTTTCGTCCCAGTCAAGCCATTTGAAAGCAATTGCGCGTAAACGTTCTAAATACTTGGATGATTGTACTTCAAATGGGTATGGTTTGGGCGTTTTAGCTTTCACCACTTTGGGAGAGCTTGGTGAGGAGTTGCTTTGTTTTTAAGCGTTTAAAGAATCTGTTTAGTTAGCAATGATCTTTGGTAGTGGTCTAGGCGTTTTATTTTCATAGGTTAGGAGTTGCTATTCGATTCGGAAGGTGTTGGTGCCCAGCTGGTCGCTCGGTTACCAACTAAGGCTGTGTATGAGTCCTAATTTGGGACAGATAGTCTTCGCTAAATTTTAATATTTATGAAGATAGTATAAGATATTTTAATTAATTAAGATATTTTTCGTTTTTATTTAGGTAATTTTTAGAAGTATCTAATAGTATTTATTTTAGTATTTTATTAGTTTAGAATATATCTATTAGATAAGGTAATAAGTATTATTCATAATTAAAGGAAATATATGGTTATTAATTTGGCAAGGAGTTATCTATATAAATAGCTCCATGTTTTGATATTAAGGGAGAACATTTTGATTAATGAAAATAAGTTTTTTTCCTTGGGATGGGTATCTCGGAAACATGTGGTTTTAGTATTATTTTTATTCAACGCTTCCGCCCTGCATCACTAGGTCAACTAGTTCACAATCACAAATATATACTGAACGGTGAAGATGTAGATGAAGTGGAACCGAGAACACTAGCGATGTGGCACGTCAGGCCTTTCGCCTTCCAATCTTGTTTCAACATTCATAGGGTGCTCAACAAATTCAACCCCTTCGACATCTTAGGAATTCCAGAAGGAGGTCATTAAATGAGGATGTTAATAGAGTGTTATGTAGTAGTAGCTTTAATGCAATATATTTTCTTTAATCTGATGTAGCTGGTTTAGTCCAATGTAGTATTTTTTTCATTTATAAAAAACATTTAAATTAGTTACGATATTGATAGTGTAAATGTGAAGAAATTTTGGGTTGATTAGATAATCATAAAAAAACGTCACACCAAACTAAAAAACATAATACCATAGTGAATCGGTTAGTTCCCACAGTTTAATCAGCCCATTCCACCAAAAAACACCTAGGAAATTTCCAGAAGGGCTTTCAGTACGTTTCTTCTTTTGTAGAACTGGACAAATGCATAAAAGTCCTGCAACCGGGCTTTGAGCAGCATCCACTAATTCTCTGTAGATAATTTTTGTATTCGTGATCTCCATCTCCACAATGCTCGTAATGTAACAACTTCTTGTTCAATTTGGATTTAAGTTTTAAGTTTCAATAGAGTGTTGCAAACTCCTTCATAGCATCATCTAGCATATGTGGTTCCTCTAGACAGTTGGGATATATTTTGACAATTCAAATACCTGAGCTTTTCGGGTTGTGATTCAATCACCATTCTAATGCGTGAAAAATCTTCTCGGGACACTTTGAATACATTTAAGGGCATTGTATAAGACTGTTGTTATCCATGAAACATAATGGACAAACCTCTTTGGCTTCGACACATAATATTCGCTTCGCTTTGCTTTTAGAAAACATGGTGGATCTTGTTGGCTAAGATTTTTGTTGGTTTGGTTGAGAATCAAAGTCTGTATTTATCAAAAAAAAAAAAAAAAAAAAAAAAAAAAAAAAAAAACCATTGGTAATTCAAACAGGCATTCTAAATAAAGCTGTGTGGTTTTACTTTGACCTCCAACGACTAAATTTTCCAATGGCTCTATGTTTCTCACCCTATAAGTTCAATTTTTCCCATCTCTAAATTCATATCTTCTTATTTCTTTCTAAAAATCTTAATCTCTCACTCTATAACGAAAAATTTCTGCTAGAATTCATGGTCTTAAATTTACTCAAGAAGAGGATTTAACTATATGCAACTCTTATGTTTTTCATAAGGGACAAAATGTCTTGTGCGATCAAGACATTTCGATTACATGTCTTTTGTCATAAGATTTTCATAATGTTCGTCTCACAAACGGGAACCTTGGAAATAGAGATGCTCATGGTTCGTATCTTCATTTTCATTCAATTAATTTTGATATCACGCCATTCTTTGATCGTAAAGGGAAATTGATCGAGAAAATTTTGTCGGTGTAATCAAGATGAAGTGATCCAAACATCTCTGGATAATTGGGAAGAAGCTCACAACAAAACTTTTTTTTATGAAGCTTGTTTCGGCAATCTTAAGAATGATTCATCTTATTCACATATTCACTACATCATAAGTGCACATTCCCTATCTTTACCATGGAAGAAGATGTACTCTTGTTCGATGTGGGATACATATAACGAGAAATATGAACAATGACCCTTTCTTGGAGTAAGTATTGCTAAGGTTTGTGGCATTGCGAAATGAATATATAAGAAACAAAAAGAGCCTAGAATTAAGATTTTCCTTCATCACTAACGATGTCAAATATTATACAGAAGTTTTTTGAATGGTTCACCGTAGTAATTCTGGATTGTCCAACGAAGAACTGGTGAGTATATAACACATGTCCTCATTGAGCTACAATTATATGATAGTTTAATGAAAATCATATTTGGTGTAACTTGTTGTTTTTTTGCTTCTCAGAAAATTACGGCTCAAGCAAAGTTTATTGAAGAAATGGAAGATAGTTTAATAATTTTGAATGCTATGAACTTTATAAGGTTCATATCGCTGGACTTAATGTAGTTTGATGTTATTGTTGTCGTTATGAATTCAATCACTATATAAGTAATGTAGCAACTATTACTTAATATAAAAAGGAAGTCTAATTTAAGGGCTAAACATTTTCATTATTTAGTACTACTGCCACTTCTTTTACAAGACATAAAGACATTAATAAGAACTAAACTAACGAATTCAATAAAAATCAAGTACAAGATTTGGCCTCCTAATTATTTTCATTTGACGTATCTTCCCTTCAGCGCGTTCTGAACTGTTTCTCCTTTGTTTTTGAATTTTACGTTTGTTAACTTTCGAAACTGGAGCTTATCTCTACCTTTTAGCGGAACATTTTCTTAGAGCCACTTCTAAAACTTGCACTTCCCTTTTATAATTTTTAATCAATTTAAAAATTCCACATATCTTAGAAAAAACAACTTCAAGTTTTGCATCCAAAAATTTTTTATCGCCTTTTCAGACATTTCACTAACAATAAAACTAGAAACTTGAAATAGATTTAGAACTGAAAATTCAAGAAAGTGGATTTTGGTGTAAGTGGGTTGTTTGATGATAGTGGTAATTTATAGTGGTAAAAGCATGACCGTTTTTATTTTTTGAAAAACTAGCCGTTGGTATTCATACATTATCCGCCAGCGCGTTGTCTTCTTCCTCCATGTTTTGTTAAACCGGGCGATGAGTTGAGTACGTCCGCCGTATTGATGATCGGTAGCCCATTACTTTACCATAGTACAAAATCCACTTTGAACAACCACTGGCTCAACAGATTTTTAGTTTTGTTAATTCCCATAACAATTGCCCAGCAGGGTCACTTTAACATCCTGGCGAGATTGAGGTATACCCAATAAGACAAAATAGGGTCATTTTGAAGTAAAAAAGGTCACCCCTTAACCATATATTTTCTAAATGGCTACTATACCCTTGTTTAATTAACACTAAAAATCTGATTAGGTTAATTAACTGAGTTTAGATTAAAACTTTCCAAATTATGAATTTGAGTAATGAAATTTTTGATTGAACTTTGGGAAGTTTTTTGAAGAAAAAAAAATTGTTTTGAAAAACTCTTTAGGAACGGAAATGAAAGCACACTACCCAAACACTTCTAAAGAGGGGATTGCAAAGCTGTTGTATGAAATAATACTCAAAATTAAATAAAAAATCAATACTTTCAGTTCTAAAAGTATGAAAAGTCGGCAAGGTCGACGTATAAAGATCATGCCGACTATACTTTTTAACACACAAGAGACGACAGAAAATTTTTATTAGTCGGCAAGGTCATAAAAAACCCCCGCCAAGTTGAAAATACCTACTACATTTTGTTGAGAAAAATGTATTAGTCAGTAATGTCTTCTTAAAATACCATGCCGGCTGTTAAAAAAATTTAGTAGTCGGCAAGGTCTTCAAAAATACCTGCACGCGGCTGTTGAAAAAAATTTGTTAGTCGGCAAGATCTTCAAAAATACCTGTAGGCTGTTGAAAAAAATTCTGATCGCCATGCATGTTATGAAAAAAGTCGGTAAGATATGCATGTTACGACCTTGCCACCAAAAACACGAAAATCACAAGTTTCGATTTTTAACCTAATATAACAATCAAATCACACAACACAATGATGAGTTTGAGTTTAAACATCACTTATAGTCTTCTTTTTGCTTGGTAGAGTCAACAATTTTTTGGAAAATCAAAGTTGAAGATTTTTATATGGCTTTGGTTGGGGAAGATGCAGATGAAGAAGAAGAAGATTGAGAGTTGTTTAGCTTTTTAATTTTAGGGTTAATGAAATTAAGAAATGAGTTTATTTTTTAAGATTTAATTAGTTCAAGGGTATTAAAGTAAAATCATCCTTTTATGAAAATGCCGACTAGGTCCCTTAAAATTGGGTATACCCAATTAATCTGGTGTACCCCAATCAAGCCGAAGTTTAACATGGTATGTTTGATTGGGATTTTATTTTCTCATAACGTTGTAATTTTTTTTGTTTTTTCACCTCCCTCTCTTTCACTACTTGTGAAAGAGTACTCTATTTTGTTTCCCTTCTTAATAACATTTTTCTTTATGAGAAAACAATTTTCTGAATAAGATAGATGGACATTTGTAAAATCTAATTAAGAATAGGCTCATGCTAGCATGAGGGAGTGGGTGAGGTCCACTACGACCAATAAACCGATAACCTGAGGTCTTTTTTTCCCAGAATATAATGTCCAGGGTAAGGCCTCTTCCTATGCACATGCCAAAAAAATAGTGTTTGGCATGCCAAACCATTTGCGCCACTATGGGGAAACCGCTGAGAGATCGACTCCCTAGCGAGCGATATTGACAATATCGCCAATGATAAAGTCTTTATCGGCGGCGATATTGTCAATATCGCTCGAAATCCTATATCGATGTCGATATAATCAATATCGCCACCGTTCGAGTTCTAAGCCTATAAATACCACAACTATACTCCCACTTCTTCTAAACTCTTCTCAATTCTTCTTAGAAAACCTTAAAAACCACTGATTTTCTTCTCAATTCTTCTTCTGAAACGATTATCTTAATCAGATATGGAGAGAAGAAAAAGAAACAAAAAAGGGAAAGCATCTACAAGTACCCCAGGCAGTGGAGTAAGTTTTGTTGTGGATACAAATTATGAGTTTAATAATGTTAGACTAGTAGCCGGTGAAGGTGTATTCTCTAATCACCTTTACGATAATGAGGGCGATGTAACGCCATACATCTAAGAGGTGGATGGACCGATTACGAAGAATTTTGAATTACTTCTGGTGCTGTTCAAGAGAGAGTGAGAAGATATCCTTGGCGACATCTATATCAAATACAACCTAGAAACCACAGGACTCAAGGTGTTCAAGTTATATTAGAACGATGGTGGAAGACTACAAACACGTTCTTTTTCAAGGACTTTGAATGCGGTAAGTCAGTCTTTTCTAGTTATTTAATTTTTAGATTATGTGTTTTGTTTCATAAAAATCAACAAATTCTAATTATGAATAATTATTGTTAATAGGAGTTACACCGATAGATTTATACATGTTAACCAGAAGATAGATGGAAAGAAAGACTTCCTTTATACTCAAATGAATTAGGAGGAAATCCTACACATAGACAATTAAAAGCGTATGGGTTGAAGGTGTCCGGGTTGAAAAGTTTTTTCCAGCGTTATCTTTGTAAGAATGAATGAAAACAGGGAAGGCTGGTAATCAATATTTGATCCCCGACCATTTTGAGGAGCTAGAACGTCTGTTTGTATTGTGGACATTGGGCCAATGTCTGTTTCCAAATGCTAGCTCAGTAGTGTTAATTGGGTTTCTCGAAGCATTAGAAGATTTAGAGCAAGCACCAACATATGATTGGGGGACTGCGATTTTATCAGAGATTTACATTGCCTAAGTGATAATTCGACGTGTGATAAAGATAGTTTTAATGCTTTAAGGAGTTACGGAGGTAAGAACCAATCTTTTTCACATTATGTATTTATTTGTCATTTTCATATGGAAAAGTTATTAACTCTTTGAAAGTTATTATTTTCGATATTGGTGGTATACATATTTCCGTGTTTGGAACCTTGTCTTAAGAATTATACGAATGTATTTCCGATCATACGAAAGTATGATTAAGAATGGGAAGCTGCCGCAGTTGAAGATGGTCAACATCTTGCTATTGTTCATAAGATTGAAGTTGAGTAGAACAAGCCATAACCTTATCTCACGGCCATATGAAGCGGTGCACTGGAGTTCCAAGAAGAACTAGGTCGGACAATGGTAGAGTTAAGCCTTAGAAGGATGGTGTTATACAACCCTATTTCTGAGAAGGGTGTTTGGTATTATGGTGAAAGACAGCTTCTTGTTGCAAGGGAGATCAATGATAGGCTGTCAACCCTTATCCCAAAGACTGAGATGTTTATTGAGACGATTACTTCAAATTGATAAGAGAAGGTCATCATTGGCAAGAAGGTGATGCATTGATCCGGAGCCGATGGACATAAATGTGTACCTATCTTGGTTTAATACTATTTTCAAGCCAAATATTTCCATGCAACCGCAAAGTTTGGGTCGGATGGATTTCCGACTTTTAGGTAGGTTGCCATTGACAATGAATTTCTTCCTTCCCAACCTCCACCGAGAGGCGGGTGACGTATTTGCATATCCTTCTCAAAGTTCATCGTCATACATGCCACCATTTTCTTGGGAAGTAAAGACTATATCCAAGCACATCCGGAGAGATTGTTACTTATCCAATTGTTTCTAGTGCACTACTCGGACTTATCCATACCTCGGGGTCAATGCTACGAGTTGGAGTATCGGACCGTGTAACAATTATGATGCTCTTCTTTAGGGATTTGAGAATATGCACTTGGAACAGATGCAAAGATTGAGGGAAAGCATGATGTATGACATGAGTCTCGGTGTTGGAGCCGGGTAGAGGATTGAGTCCTGTTGGAGCCGGGTGGAGGATTGAGTCCGGTGTTGGAGATGGTGGAGGATTGAGTCCGGTGGAAGTCGGCAAAGTCGTCGAGGTCAGCCAAAGTCGTGGAAGTCGGCAAAGTGGTGGAAGTCGGCAAAGTGGTGGAAGAAGATTGAGACGTCGTCATATGGAGGAGGTACCGAAAGTTCAACTCCAAACATGGTGTTAGAAAGTCAAGCGGTACATGGTGTTGAAGAAAACATTGGCATGGATACAACTCCTACACGTATGTTTAGTCATTTGCCAACCGACATCTTGACTCCCGGTGGTGGTGTGAACATGGAGAAGTAGTTAGGCAAACGAATCATATACCCCAATTGCCTCAACCTCATCAACATTTCAACCATTCCAAAGAATATCAACCACACGCATTTCAAGATTTGTATAATGTTCCCATACCCCGTACTCCCATTGCTTATCAAGGTTATGGTGATTCCAGTGAGACTCAACCACCAAGTCAGTCTCAAACCGGCACCTTAACTAGTTTGTTGAACAACTCTATGGATCCAGAAAATGCGAGGCAAGCTGGATCTTTGGTCCGGGAGAAGCGGACAAGGAAATGAGTAGTTAAAATGTTTTCTTTTAGTTGAAATTTGAAATTTGAAATGTAATTTTGTTTTTTTAGATTAATGGAAACTATCTTTTAAATTAATATTGATTGAAACCAGATTTACATTTCATTAAAAATTCACCTTGAGTAGGTATGTGGAAATACGCTATCATGATCCATGTTATTTCCTCTTTGTAGTCAAATCCACTTGGTTATGCACTATGCATGGTGAAATGAATTTGAAGTTGGGTTGGAATTGGTTGAAATCCGGTAGGGGAAATATTAGCCGTCGGATGAAGATCGATGAGCGATTATCATAGTCTTAAAGCGATAGCTTGACCATCCTTGTCGATCGAATGACCATCGAGCGATCGTTTGACCATCGAGCGACGAAGACTCTATCGCTCACGAAATCTGTCGTGTATGCCTATATGCCAGAAATAACATATTGGCATATGAGTTTGGCAGTTTGGCATACCTATAATGGGTGCATATATGCCAAATACCATGTTTTGGCATGTGCATAGGAAGAGGCCTAAGGGTAGATATTTTATCTCACAAAAGTATAGCAAATTTTACGTCGGCTTGTCGGCCCGTCACATCCTACATATGTCCTAGGGGTGTATCCGTAAAATTGTGAGCCTAGGTAATGGTGTTACAGCTAACGGATTGTAGAGTTTCTTCGACATCTAAAGTCTAGTGAGAGTTTCAAAAGGAATTTTTTCAGAGAGATTAGAAATTGACGATAATGGTGTTACAGCTAATGGTCGGCTACAATCAGAACCAGATTTTTGGAGTTCGTCTTTGAATTCTAAAGAAATCGTGGGTTTTCAATGAAATTAGGGCAAATTGGTTCAGTCTTGAGTGAATCAATGGGAATCACATAGGAAAAATCAATCTGTGATTATGTTTCAATTGACATCTCTACTGAATTTGAGTATGTGATTTCCAATCTTTTCATTCAAACTTGAAATCAACATAGAGAAAAATATTGAAATTGACATTATTGTGGAAAGAATCAGGCGTTGGAGCTGATTTCCAGCGGATTCAAGGGTGAGTAGTGTTTTTGGAGAGGTGCTTGGTTTGTATTTCCTAAATTTTTGTGTTCGTATATGATAGAAATATGCATTGTTGATTTTACTGGATTAGAATTTCGTTTTGCTTTCTAGATTGCCTTTGAGGTTGTATGTCTAATTATTCCAGTATTTGACATAGCAGTTTGATATTGTTATACTAAAATTGAGCATCGACACAAGACCTACAGGACAAGCAGAAGCAAAAACATTACTCTTGTAACAAAAACAAGCATCGCAACAAAAGTGTGTGCAAAATATGCTGTTGTCTTACGTTTATAATGAGATGTTCTATAGTTCCGTGCATTTAATGTCATCCAATCAGTTGGGATTTCTACTGGCCTTTTGATAAAAGATTTTCTTTGCTAGTGAAGAAATTCACAGTGGCTGAGAAATCAATACTGCAGAAATGCTTGCTGCTTGCTTCTGTATAATTTACGGAAATGTGACATATACTCGTTTAAAATATTCTCATTTTTGTGTTTTAAGTAAAAAGAATAGCATTTACCAGAGCGATTAATGGGGCTGCCTTATCCATTGGCACTAATTTGCTCCATTTGGGCGACTGCCTTGCTATAATTTCTGGCATTTCTTATCCATGAGAGTGCTTGATAATTTCCTCCAACCGCAAATTGTTTTCTGATTACAGGTTAAAATGGCATCCTTGGACCACAATGAACTCTTTGGATTTCATCAGACAGTTTAAAGACGAAGAAGAACCAATAAAGACAAGTGCAAAAACAAATTAATCGTGTAAGATGGCAACATGGACAGTGGAAACAACTCATTTTTGTTACATTCCGATCCCAAGAAACCGTTTCTTAACTGCCTGTACATCCACAATGACCGCATTCATGTTGATACGATCTGAAGGTAACTCTGAGGAACATATAACTCCAATTTGAATGATAGAAGCTAAAATTTCTCTCGTAGTATGTGTTGCTCTGTTTCTTCTTTCTCTTCGTCGCATATAGAAATTGTTAGTTTCGTTATTATGAAGATCTTCACCTTCTAATTCAAGCAGCAATCGTGAATCGACAATATCTAGAACTCGCTCGGGAAATGCATGCATCTTAGAGAAGTTATGAATGTTTAAACCATCCATAAACATGTCATCAGTTGGTCTCTTTCCTGTAAACATCTCTAACAATAGGATCCCATAACTGTACACATCGCCTAGTGCAGACACTTCACCACCCATTCCATATTCTGTTCAAACCAGAGCGAAGATTCGTAAGAAAACATGTAGAGCAAAATATAATTCAATCTAATTGAACTACTCATATACAAACATAAATAACTTGCATACCAGGAGACACATAACCAATGGAGCCCTTTATTGCGATTGAACTTGCATCTTGTCCATTCAGCTGTCGAGAATCATCGGAGTTGTGAGGAAGGAACTTAGCCAAGCCAAAGTCTCCTACTCGGGCAACTAAATCATCATCAAGAAGGACATTGCTTGGCTTCAGGTCGCAATGAACAAGGGGCGATTCACAATCATGGTGAAGATACTTCAGTGCAGAAGCAACATCAACTGCAATGTTCAACCTTCTTTTCAGGTTCAAATTCTTCACTTGTAGTTGATTGTTGTTGTTTGCGTCACTCATAGTTGGGTGCAACCAATTTTCTAGACTACCATTTGCCATGAACTCAAAAACTAGAGCTTTAAAATCATTACTCGAGCAACAAGTTAAAATCTTTAGTAAATTTCTATGTCTAACTATCCTTAGGGCATCACATTCGGCAATGAAACTCTTGGTTGCACCTCTTTGTTGAAGGTGTAGAACCTTAACTGCGACAGGATTTGATTCATGTTGGAGAACTCCCTTATATACAGAGCCAAAACTTCCCTTTCCAAGCAAGTGGGTAGAATCATTAAATCCGTTGGTAGATTTAAAGAGCTCATTGTAAGAGACTCCTTTGAACCGTATACCCACATCCAAAGGCATTATAGGTAGTACGGATTTTGACTTTTTTCTCCAATAAAAAGTGACGAAGAACATAATCAAAGTTAAAAATATGATCACAAAAACTATGGTGATAACTATAACCTTCATATGCACTGACTTTTCCTGTTTTTGCTTTAATAGGATTGGACAATCGGGTAACTTCAGATCAGGTACACCACCACAAAGCTTATTACTTCCTTCAATTGAAAATGCAGTCATGTTCTTAAACACTCCATCTTTTGGTACCGGTCCTTCCAAATTATTGTATGACAAATCCAATTCAATAAGCATAGTTAGATTCTCAAGGCCTTTTGGAATTGTACCAGACAAATTGTTGTGAGAAAGTCTTAAACTTTGAAGACCTTTTAAGGATGAAATAGCTGCAGGAATGTTTCCTTGAAAGAAATTACCGTCCAATCTTAGTTCTGATAAGCTCAAACACTCGCCTATGATGCTTGGAATTTCCCCAGATAGTTTGTTGTTGGACAGGATTAATACCCCAAGGCTTTTGAAGTTACTAACTTCTAATGCAAGTGAACCTGTAAGTGAATTATTACTTAAGTCGAGTAACCTTGATAGAGATGGGAGCTGGAACACTTGTTTGGGTATGCTACCACTTAATCTGTTGGTGTGCAGGTCCAATATCTGCAGAAAATTACAATCTCCAAGACTTGATGGAATTAAACCCGTTAACTTATTGTCATTTAGATAGAGTTCGATCAATCGTGTTAAGTTACCAAATGAAGAAGGGATTGAACCAGAGAGTTTATTCTTAGCCAAACCTAACATTCCCATTTTTTGAAGGCGCCCAATACCAGGAGGAATACTTCCTGTCAATTGGTTTAAACCCAAAATGAGTGTTGATAAACCAACGAGATTCTGAATACCTGTAGGGATACTTCCATATATCTGATTCCTTCTTAAATTTAGTTCATCAAGGTTTGTTGTGAGATTTGATATAGAGATAGGTCTCCCCCAAAATTGTTGTAGCTTACTTCTATAACCTTCAAGTTGGTACAATTGACTAGAGAATCCAGGAAGTTCAGATCATTAGCTTGTGCACTTCCAAGATTATTTTCTCTTAATCTGAAAACTTCAAGACTTTTCAAGTTACCGAGTTTAAGAGGGACTGATCCAACAAAATTATTTGTTCCCAATTGGAACTTTTCAAGTCTCGACATATTGGAAAACGAACTAGGAATAGCTCCAGTGAAATTGTTAATTGCAACCGAAAAATAGGTGAGATTTGGAAGTGTGAAACCAACATCAAAAGGAATACTCCCATGGAGTTGATTATCCATCAATGAAAAGACTTCAAGTGATGATGAAATATTATAGAGTGAAGAAGGGACAATACCTGAAAACTTATTTGAATCCAGCCCCAGAATTTCTAATCTTGATAGTTGGCTTAGAGTAATTGGGATTCTTCCTTTCAAGTTGAAGTTATAACCGATATCAAGAACAGTAAGAGATGATGAAAGGTTACCCAATGAAGTTGGAATTTCTCCAGAAAGACTATTGTCATTAAGACCCAATGTTACGAGATTATAAAAGGAGCCTAGTTTATGTGGAATGCTTCCCACAAGCTTGTTATGAGAAAGTTCAAGGTTTCTGAGATTGGAGCAGTTAGAAATATTTTCTGGAATTTCTCCCTCGAGAAAATTATATGAAAGATCTATCCTTTTTAAATGTAAAAGACCACCAATTTGCTGTGGTATTTCTCCATTTAAACTATTGTTGTAGAGGAAGAAATCCTCAAGAAAGCTGAGGTTTCCAATGAAAGGAGAAATGGAACCTACCAATCCTTGGGAATTAAGGTCTAACACGGAGACTCTACTATGACTGCATGTAACACCTCTCCACTTGCAGAAATGAAGAGAATCAGTGTTGTTGTTCCATGAGCTCAGTATTCCCAATGGATCTCGAGTAATTTCCCTCTTGAAAGCAATTAATGCCAGGCGGTCATTTGAATTGTTATCATTGATCGCAGCAAGACAATGAATTTCCATGGACTTATACGAGATGATTAGAGTAAGGGTGGACAATAGTAATAGTATGCAAGAATTCTTATGCCGTGCTAATAACTTGATCTCCATAGCATGTATAGATTTAGAGTCTTAAAAATTTGCAAAGATAATGAAAAGGTATAGAGACAGGTTTAACTTAGTTGGGTTTTACAAGTTAAAAGGAGTTTTTTTTTATAGGTACGAATAGAAACACAGCCTATCATATGAGGAAACAGAAGAAAAGGACAGTGGAAGCTAAACAACTTTCGGCTGGATTGCTGAGTGCTTATTAAAAGGACAGTCTTTTAAGTATTTGGTAGAGATCTCTGTCTTTAGTAGGTAGCAATAAGTCTCTGTCTGGTTTTATTTTCTAGATCTGCTGACATCACAGATATAATGCTTCCTCAGTCTTTGAAGATTTAGAGATTTAAAAATTTTGCAAAATTTTTTTTTTATAAAATTTTCATAAAAATTTGCTAAAAAGAGTGCTTGAGAAGTTATTTTGCTTGAAAGATATCCTTGTAAAAATGTAGAAGTCATTAGCACTGGAATATAGATGTTTTGCTAGGTAGACCATGCAACTTAAAATTTTCATAATGCAACACAAGAATTACATTGTGGGTCTTATTTTAATTAGTAATAGCTAGTTTTGATAAGTCACCAACTATGCACGACAGATCAATGTCCTTTTTGATGTTTTTCCAGTGGGGGAGAAGCAATTGGCGCCACAGGTTTAGGTGATACGGGATGGACCTTACGATGATGATGATTCTTTTCTTTCTGTTTTTTGGCATCAGGAACAGGAGTCGGTGGAGACGCAACAGGTTTAATATCAGGTGGGTAAACGGGAGGTGTCTCTTTAGTCACCGGTACATAACATCCAGGAGTTTGTGGATCTTCCGTCGGTGGTGTCGGTGTCACTACTGGTGGGACCATTGGTGCCGGCATTGGTGGCGCTGTTGGTGCCTGCGTCACTGGATAATCCACACATAAAGAAAACCAATTAAGTATAGTGTAAGCATTCACCTGTAACTTCAGGCTGGCTAGGTCGTGAGGCAGTAGAGCCTCGGTCAACAAATAAAATTTTAAACATTGATTAATTTACATTTGTTTTTATCACATACCATCACCTTCCACATAACGAACGCAGCAATTGCAGAAAGGTTTTCCTGCACTAGTGTCGTAACAAAAGACTCCTTCAAGATCTTCTCTGAATGATCCTAATTTACATCTTTCGTTACATTCAGAGCAGTCATTAACAGAGGTAGAAACTGTATATCCCTTGTCACAAGAAACGGCCGGATCTACACACAAATTATTACTAAAATATTAAACTATCTTTCTTGTGTACATTAGCATTTAAACAAAACGCAAAATACAATCCGTCGACTAGCTTTTAAATGAAATCCGTATGTACCTTGATTTAATGTAAACACTGGGGAAGCTTGTGGAGGCGGCGGAGGTTCAGCATGAGGAGGTGGAGGCGCTACATAAGGCGGAGTTTGTGGAGCAAGTTCTCCTGGTGCTGGTGCCGTTGTTGGTGGTATGTATATCGCTGGATTATCCACATACACCATACGGGAAAACAAAATATCAATATTTGTCTACAGTTCATGTTAATATTCTTATCGGTTCTATATATAGTGTAGTGTCACGTACCATCATCATTCATATAATGAACGCAGCAAAGGCAGTAACGATTAAAAGCATCTTGCGGACTGATGTAACAAAAAGATCCTCTATACATGTCATTGTAATCTCCTTTGCATCTCTCGCTACATGTGGTGCAGTCACTACCACGATCAGGGGAGGCAAAAACTGGAGCTTGACAGCCTTTACCAGGGCAATATGGATCACCTTGTTTCCCACAGTATACGTAATCCGCTATTGACAACTCTACACAAAAATCACAGAAAAAATCACCATTAATCGATCTTATCATATGAATGGTGATGAACCTCGACGAGATAGAGAAAAATCATGTACAATAACTTCTAAACAGAAAAAGTTTTACTTACGAGAGAAAGATAAAATTGCCAGAACAAAGAAGAAACCGAGCAAAGAATAAGAAGAGGAACGGATTCTAGCCATGACTTTTAGAGATCAATTCTGAAGTTGAATTTGTGAGTACATACAACTTAGGTTTACTTATAGCATTCATCGGATGTCGCTCACTTAGTTGACTTCTTCAGGATCCACTGATATTTAATTTGACACTTGCAAGCTATAAGTTGAACAAATGTTTGTTTTTTTTTTTTTTTGATAACTCCGAGTTCATTCCAATGGATTAGATCTTGATTTACGATGCACTTATTAATGTTGCTTTACAGCAATATACAAGTAAATTAGGACAAGTTGTATGGGACTACACGTTAGCATTCAATATGATGCATGCATCTATTGGTTTTAATTTTTATTTTATATTTATGTCCTGTATTTCTATTGCAAAATGATAGTAATTCAGAAGAAGTCAATAGTTTTGCTTCTAAGGAAAGAACAAGGCCTACATCTATTATATATTGAACTAAAATCATTTATCTGATTTCGTCAATAAAATTTGAGTTTATCAGTAGTGCGAAATAGTCGGCATTGGCTTAATTGCATTAGATTAGAAATTTATCTCCCCCAACTTGGATTGCGTACTGAGTGATTCACATCCAAGATCTCCTGGATAAAGATGAAAAAGCATTGTCTTTGACACTACTTCTTCGAGGACAGTAAGAAGAGTGTTCTTAATATTGCTGTTAATGTTAACTGAACAAAATGTCTCGCCGAAAAATCCGTAGATGTTTAGGTGAGCCATGCAACTTTAAATTTTCATAATCGAACACGAATGATTTACATTGTGGTTCTTATTTTAGTAGTAGATAGTTGTTCCAATAGTTGATTATGATGAGTGACCAACAATGCAGTACAGATTAATCATTTAATTTTAGGATTCTTTTCCTTTTTAAATTTTCTAGGAGTATGTGGAGCTGCAGCAGGTTCAACTTTAGGATCCTTCTCTTTTTTCAATTTTATAGGAGTATGTGGAGCTGCAGCAGGTTCAACATCAGGAGACATAACCGGAGGTAATGGTGGAGTCACAGGTTCAGCACATGCAGGGGTTTGTGGAGCATCTGTCGGTGGTGTAGGCGTCACTACTGGTGGCACAGTTGGTGGCACAATTGGTGGCGGCGTTGGTGGGGCTGTGATTACCGGATCCGGTAGTACGAACGACACTGGACAATCCACACATATACACCATACAAAATATCAATAATATGCAAGAACGTCTGTAACAAACACATTTTGGAGCTTTGATAAGATTTTATAATATGTTTTTTGTCACATACTATCACCATAGACGCAGCAGTTACAAAAAGGTTTTCCTTGACGGGTGGTGTAACAAAAGACTCCTGCAAGTCCATACTGGAAGAAGGCTCCTGGAAGTCCATACTGCTGGAATGATCCTAATCTACATCTCTCGTTACATTCTGAGCAGTCACCAACAGGGGTAGTAACTGGATATCCGTCGTAACAATAAACAGCCGGATCTACAGACAAATTTAACCAAAACAAAATGTTAAACGAATATTTAGAGTATCAGCTAATTAAGTAAATCTTATGATTATGTACGCGCCTTGGTTCAGTGCGTATACCTTGATTGACTGTAAAGACCGGGGGAGGTTGTGGAGGCGCCACAGGTTCAACATAAGGAGGAGTCGGTGGAGCAAGTTGTGCTGGTGCCGGAATCGGTGACATTGTTGGTGGCATATATATCTCTGGATAATATACGAATAAACAAAAAATAAAAATAAAATCAATACTAGTTTGTTAACAGTTTTAGGCGCTATCATATAACTGGATTGACATTGATCATCTTTAGTTTATTGTCACATACCTTCATCTGCCAGAGAATGAAAGCAGCAAAGGCAATTTGAATTCAGTACTGCATTCGGGTAACAAAAGGATCCTCTAAAGGCATCAAGGTATGCCGAATGGCATCTGTAGGCACATGAAGGGCAGTTCCAAGGGGAGAGATCGGGAGCAAAATTTATGGATTCGCACTCTTTACCGGGACAAAAAGCTTCACCCTGTTTTGCACAGTATACGTAATCCGCTATTGAAAGCTCTACAACCAAATCATAGAAATAAAAAAAATAAAAAATAAAATTCAATATTATTACAGATAATATCAAACATTGAGAAAATCATGTATACTAACTTGTAAACCGAAAGAGGCATACTTACGAGAGGAAGATAAAACAACCAGAAGAACCATGAAACCGAAAAACGAATAAGAGAAGGGAATTCTAGCCATGACTTCTAGATCAATGCTGAAAATGAGATACTATAACTTATCTTTACTTATAGCAGTGATGGGCTCCAATCCGTACATACAAAGGCTATGTATTTTTATAGTTCCGATGTCAACCCAATGGAATTACCTTGGTTTACGATGCAGTTATTAATGCTCCAGTACAGAAATATACAAGTTTAGTACAACGTTGTATACATTGGTAATAATGCAGATTGGCTTTTAATGATGAATATTTCTAATGGTTTGCACATTAAATTTGAATAGTTTTTTGATTTTATTGCAGATCGATTCAGAAGTCGAGAGTTCTGGTTTCCAGTGAAACGACAGGTACCGTATAATGTCATGGGATGATTCAACTCTTGCACTAGCCAGGAAAGGATTGTCACTATACGCCTGTAGCAGGCCAGTAGGCCAAGTACCAGTCAGGTAATGGCTGGCCAGTGGAATAAGAGCACCTTCTATATTTAGACTCCAAAAAATATACTAACCAGGCTAATACCTTTTTTTATATATATACTGCCGTCAGCCGTGTACCGTGGCCAAGATTGTTATGGCTCTTGTTGGATTACAAAACCCTAGGTATACGCACAACAAGAAGAATCAAAAAGCTATCTTTATCGATGGAGAATTTGAATTCAGACATCGTATTAAAGATACTATCTGGATTACCCAAGACGAGTACAGGTTTCAAATCCCGCCTACAATGTAGAGAAGTATGCAGACTGTGGAGAAATCTCTTGGGGAAAACAAAGAAAGGTATGCTTTTCGTTAGTCAGCTCAGATATAATTGTGATACCAAACTCTACTATAGAGAAAAATCTTCTGAGATGGTTAATTTTAATTGTATCGAAGAACCACAAGATTTTCACAAGATGGTTACAGAGATATGCAGTATAGAAACTGGTTTTTGGTTCTTCAGGTTTGTTGGTACTTGCAATGGTTTTGTATGTTACGTAATTTCAAAATTTATATATATTTACAATCCTATATTTATATATATTTCCCCTTGGCAAGGTTCCCCATGAGGCCCGTTGGTAGGCTAACGTATTCAATTAATGTAGTAGTATGTCGTTGAGAACACATTAGGCTTCCGACTAGTTAATGTAATAATCGTTATCTATTTAATATCTATTAATTATATATTTAAATTTATATATTTCAAAATTTATATTTACAATCGTATTCGTGTTCGAAACATCGGTTCAGAGTCTGGTCCTGTTGGATTCGGTTATTGTCGTTCCACCAAGACATACAAGGTTGTTAAGATTGGTGAAAATACTGCAGTTAAAATTGGTCAACGTACTGTTGTCAAGCAAAGCGTCAAAGTTTACACTCTTGGTGATGGCAGTGGGTGGAGATACAAACCAGATGTTACCTATATGTTATGGGGATCGGGCGTTTTTGCTAATGGCGCTCTGCATTGGTTGATAAATAAAAGATCTTCTTCATCTAACTGTGATGTTGTAGCCTTTGATTTAGCGGATGAAACATTTCGGTTTCTCCCATCACCACCTTGTCAACCCAAATCTGATAGGGACGTTCATATTGGATCTTGTGGAGCAAATCTATATCTGTCTCATTTTTATATAAAGCAAGGGGAAGGTTTGATGGATATATGGGTATTGGAGAAGAAAAATATGAACAACTGCCGACATAGTTTTGAAGAACGTACCTACTTTAACTCTTCTACATGGATTAGGAGGTTCAGCAGAAAATGGGATCAAGGCTTAACTCGCTTATTGTCCCGAACTGAGAGTGAAATTCTACTATTGCAGAATAACGTTCTCTCTTGTTATGACTCTTCAACTTTTAAGAGAATATGGTCCGCTGAAGCTGCAAAAGGGGTTTATCAAGCAATTCCTCATGTGCATAGCCTTGTGTCACTGAATGATCTTGGAGAAGAACGAGTTGATCGTTTCGTGCTTCCAAAAATGGCACTCTGTGTTTAAATATTCATACTTCCATAGTATGTATCTTCTTTCATGTCTTTAGTATATCCATATCCTAATCAATTTTTGTTTTTCTTTACAAGGAGGCATATAGTAGGCCGTTTAAGCCACTCGAACTTATCAGTATTTATTATCAGTTTGAGAACCAGAAGTAAGAGATCATTTGTTAATTTCAAACAAACCTAACTAGTACAATCAATGTGTTGTTGTGTTTTGGACTGAATTTTTCGATAATTACTAATTGATGAGCAAAACTAAGCACAAACTCCCGTGTCCAACTTCAAAGTTTGAATATATGCCTAAAATATATACTTCCACTTGGGCCTTGCTTGGCTACGGGTTTTTTCTTGGGTGTTTTACAAAATGGTCACACTATCGCTAATTGATTTACAAAATGATCACACTTTAAATTAGTGTTTACAAACATGTATTTTTCCATCCGACACAAAGGAAATGAAAAAGAGAAAATGGGTCATTTGTCCAAAAAAATTTAAAACACGGTTCAAATGGACAAGTAAAAAAAAAATATGGGTGAAATAGCCAAAAAAAAATAGCAAGGATGAAACTGGATTCATCCTGGCTTATACTTCAAATATAGCAAGGATGAAACTGGATGCATCCACATGTAAAATAAAAATAAGAAAAAATATTTGAAAATGGACATGATGAAACTGGTTACATCCTGCCTATTTTTAAATTTTTGTCCATTTAAACAGTATCTTTTTAATTTTTGACTATTTAAACAGTATCAAAATCTAAGTGTCTTTTTCACCCAGGAATTATTGATTTTGGTCTTTTTGACCAATTTTGTGAATGAAAAAAACGGTAAAGTATCTGACTAATCTACCCCTTGGTCTCTTCTAATCGTGGTAGTTGAACCATGGTTAACATACGACTATGTGGCAGATCTATGCATCCGTGGCACTCCACCTGGCACCTGACATCCGTGGCACTCCACACGGCACTGACGACTTGTAGGCGTGGCAATCCACACCGCACCTTTTGCGTGGCGTTTTCTATGTGGTTAGAAATGTGGCCGGTTCCCAACGACTTGATCTAACTTTCTCTTCACTATAAAACCACACACTGCCAGACAACACTCATTCATCATCCACAATCCTCATATCTTGATATGCTTGATCTAACTTTCCCTTCACTATAAAACCACACACTGGAGACACATTAACACTCATTCATCATTCACAATCCTCATATCGATATGTTTAGAATGGGTGGTGGAAAGATGGAAGAATATTACGGTAGCAGTTCAGGGGAGACATCAAGTAGCAACAACAAGATCGGCGGCATCAACAACTACTGTTTAATGTGTGAGAAAGGAATACATGAGGCAATAGGTACATCCATGGATCTATTCTAGATGCAAAATGGTACCTTGTAATGGTTTGAGGAAGTTGTTGAAAGAAACAGTGATCATCCCGGTGAGAAGTTCTTCACTGCTCCATATGCCCATACTTTGAGTGGTTTGCAGATGCTACAAACCCTGTAAAAGCAATGCAAATTCAGCTTCCATCTCCACTTTCCTGCTTTGCTTGTGGTGACAAAAGCCATACAAAAATCAACTGTCCATGGGCTAATCAACCCTGCAATAAAAAGAAATGTAAAGACACGAGAACATTAAATATATGTAAAAATGAACATAACTATGGAATAGCTTACCTCAAATGTTCCAACCATCTGCCGGTTTCAATGGCTTTCTGATGCTCTTTTCCATGAAACCAAAGCTGCAACCTAAAAATGGCGAACTATGCAATCAAATAGGCAATCTAAATATGTAAAATGTAATCGGTGACAATCAATAAAGACATGAAATTAAGTTAATTACATATATTACCCATTAATAATTACTTAATATAAGTCTTCTTAAGTTAAGTTAACTGCAAGCAATGATGCAGTGAAATCCATTGTAACAAGCACCATAAACATCCATTCAAACAATAAACTGAACTAAACCCAACACAACATCCATTCTAACTACCCAACAGCACAACATCCATTCTAACTACCCAACATCAACTAGTCTTCATTGAGTAGCAGAGAAGGTCACCTTCTTTGGTTTAGGGATTGTGAAGGTCTGAGAGAGAGTCTGAGACAACCCAACAGCACCCCGATGGTTTGGCTCAATGTACACTGCCTGATCTACCACCGAGACCTACCTCCCCTAGAACCCCCCGCCACCTCTAGATCCATATGATGCATATGTAGGTTGAGTAGATGAAGCAGATGTAGGCTGAGAAGATGATCCAGTGCAAGGCTGAGAACTTGATGCAGTGGTAGGATGAGAAGATGATGCACCAGAACCTCTCCCACCTCTTCCCCTCTTACTTGCCCTTCTACTGGTACTAAGCTCTGCCGGATCTGGGTAAGTAGTCTTGTGAGTTCCTCCTTCTACCATAGTTCTCTGTCTTTTAGTTTTTGGATTGGATCCAACTGGTGCACCAGCACATGTCCTCCTGTTGTGACCAGGCATCTTGCATCTCTTACAAGTTCTGACCACCTTCTGACTGTGAGGTTCATCATGTGCTCTCTTCCTTTTCTTACAAGGCCTCCCTGGTTTCCTCATATCAATGGGTGGGTTGATTTCTACCAATGGCTGCAAAATGAAATGAGAAGGAAGATAAAGATAAGCATCTATAAAGTATATATAAACAAATGAAAACCCTAAACTTAAACTATTGTTTTCCCAAAAAGCAGAAGATTCCCTACAATAATATTGTTAAATGACATCAAAAAACATTAAAGGACAAAGGGAAAAATGACAAAATGTGAAAAGTTAAAAAAGAATCACATCATACCTCAGGCCACTCTTCTCTTCCAATCAGTAACCCCATCTCAGGTGCATAAATTGCCTTGTAAGATTCCACATGATAGTACTTGCTGCAATAACTGCATAAATAACCACAACAATAATAAGTGATAAATAGGTAACCATTATCACTAACAACCCAAAAATAAATGTACAACAACTAAAACAGATGCATTAAACCAGGGCAATAATAAGTGTAGTAGGTTATAAATCTCACTCTGCCCAATTGATTCTCATGTCCATCAGCACACACACTGCATGTTGACATACAAAGCCTCTAAGTTGCCATTGAAGACATGAACAAGTTTTCTCAACCACATCAACATGAAAGACATCATTGGTCTTTGAAGTCACTTCATATAACTTGTCAATAATAGCTCCATTAACCCTGAATGCTCCACAACATTTCTGCATCTCATCAATCAAGTCTTGAGCAGTTGGCACCAACTTACCATCTTCCCAATTTGCACTCAAATTTCTTCTTTTGTACATAGTACCCATAACTAGCTGGCCATACATCATTCCAAGGGCACAAATAGGCTTGTCTCTCATAGGTTTAACCAAGTTGTTAAAGGACTCTGAGAAATTGTTGTTTAGATGCTCACAACATGCAGATGGTTAAAGAAAGCCTAGACCATTGTTCTGTTTTCCTTCATCATGTAAGTCTGCAGCAATGGTGACAACTTGATCGGATCATCCATATTGGCCTACACATACCATAAATAAGATTAATAATTAAATGCAAATCCATTATTAACATGACTCCAAAATGCTGACAAACTGTGAATTAGGAAGAGAGATTACCTTCCAAGTATCTCTCCTTGTAGCATTTTACATTATATACAAGGTAGTGCAGCTTTGATCCTTTGAAGTGACTCTTAAAGTTCTTGAACATATGATCTGGTTGAAAACATATCACAATAGTTAGAGTTCTTAAATAGTAAGTGTTTAAAGAATAATAAGGTTTTCTTTAATAATGTAAGACTCACCAAGGCGGTATCTTTTGAAATGTTCTTTGAAAACCTCATCCAATGACTCTTGAAGACCTTTTTGTCCTGTCTGAGATAAAGGTTATCTTCCTGTGGATGGTCTTCAATAAGTGGCAGAACTCTTTCATAAATAGGTGCCACCACATTCATTCCTTACCACCTTTATGGCTAGAGTAACAATCCCATTCTCATCCATCTAAACCCTTAGCTGCCATTAGACATCCACCATGTTTTCCAACAAGTGGCGGCATCAAAACCAATGAATGGTCTACCACCATCCTTCCATCCTTGAATTGGTCTTGAAATGCAATCATCATGGACTCAAAACATTTGTCCTCACTGAAACAAACATAATCATAAGACATAAGTTAGCATAGTATTTTATGTGGTTATACATAATACATAACCATTACATAGTACTTTTACTATAACAAATAAACTCTTATTAAAGTTAGATTCAAACTCACCTTCCAAATGAGTAATTTGCAATGTATCTGGATTAGTTGCTTTTACGATGTCACAAAAGGATGGAATCAGCTTATAAGATTCATCATAGCTCCCATTCAGTCTTTCTAAAGTCATAGTTCTTGCTCTCCAAGCAACATGATATGGAACATTGGTGTTGTGAGTAGTAAAAAATTGATCTTTCAGTGCATATGGAAGTGGCATTGCATCTCCTCTCTTTATCTTGTCATACAAATACTAAAGAACAAATTCTCGTGCATTAGCCGCTCTATTCCTGGTCTTCGATTCAGTGCTACATGTATGCTTTAAGTTGAACCTCCTCACAGTAAAAGTTGGTTCACCCCCCGGTAACACTTGCCCAGATAAAGAACTTGCAGTGTTGAGATTTATTGAACCTGCATATTACTTTAATCCTATCATGTCATTGGGCTTCAACTTGTACTGAATCTATTCTTAATGGCATAACCCCTTAGGTGCTTCTTGAAGTCATCTTTGTCCATAAACTCCATTCCCACAAACATTGTGTCAACATCAACCATGAGTAATGTATTCCCATCAGCATCAGGAAACAAATCTCCATTGCCATCTGCATCAATATCTGGACCATGTATTTGCTCAAAATGGTTGTACCAGGGATGAGGTTTCTGATGAGTTGACTCATTACCACATACATTGAGTCCTTTTACTTCTGTTACACCTACATACACATAAGGACTTGGTTTGTCAATTCTTTTATATGGAAGTAAAAGCAGGACTAATGCCATGATTAAAACTAAAATTACCAAAATATAACCAAATAAGCTACACAATTACCTTCAGAGCTTGAACTGTCCTCACCACTATTGTACTCCTCATTACCCTTAGCATCATAAGGAACAATTGCTTTTCCTTTAGGATCCTCTTGCTCACCTTCCTTCTCCACAACACTTGCTTGTTCTTCATTGATTTGCTTCCATATCTTTTGCTTTGGATGTCGAGTCAACCCACTTGTGGTCCTTAAAGTAATTGTTGACAAAGTCACAAAGATACACCAACTCCCATTTCATCAAGATTTAAATCGGACTACTAGGATCATTATTGGGATGACAAACATCTTGACATCATTAGGTAGTTGAATGTTCTCATACTCCCTTTAAAACTTTGGAGTGTCTCAAAGACTTAAGACAAAATTCTCATAATCATCATCATCAACATTCACATACTCATCCATATTCTCAAATAACCTCTTACTACCGCTAGAACCTCCAATAATGCATCAAACAGATCTCTTAATTATCCTTGGACTCCTTCCACTGATGTGGTGATGTAATGCATGTTAACTTCTTCTTTGGTGTGGCAAACATCTCTGGATCAAGTCTTACTGGTGAAGAAGCATAATTAATGCATGTTCTTGAACTTCTTATAACCTTGGATGGTGTTGAGTCCTGTTGTTTGATATACCCGAAGTTTCAAAGACATCCATCACCGGGAGGCACAATCCTATCACTAACATTGCACCATAAATTTACATACCCTTCCTCAAAGAAATGACCTTATCCCACATCTCATACCAATGTGAATCATTAACCATATATTCTGGTTTATCATTACCAATCCAAATCACCTCAACCTTCTTATTTGGTGCTAATTTAAAAGATGCATGAACTTTATCACAGAATGCCTTCAACCCACCGAATTAACATCCACATTATCAAAATATTGAACCTTATTAGTCCAAAACCATTCTACCTAAAACTCCTAGTTGGGTACTTCACATACTTCCTACACAAAATTGAATTGACAATGAGTGAATAATTACCAAGTCTTTACATATAACAATAAAAATCTATTCAATTTTATGCTGAAATTCCCAAATCCCCAATTTTAGAAAATTAGGGTTTATGAAGAAAACCCCAATTAAAACAAATTTAGGGCTTATCAGTAAAAACTCAAAATTCGAAATTTTGTGTTTATGAAGAAAACCCATATTACCACAAAGAAATCTAGGTTTATTAGTTAAAAATCAAAATTCAGAAAATTACGTTTTTGAATCGAGTTGATAATCTACAAAAATAGTATAACGAGGAAGGGTATTTACAGTGATGTTTGTAAACATCTTGATGGAGAAAAAAATATCACTGATTATCTTCACAGATCCATAACTGATGTGCACAAATCTCTAAACTCGTATTTCGGTTTACAAATTATGCAGATCTATCTGAATAGGAAAAGATATTGAAGAAATCTCAGAAGAAACGGATCGATCTGTACTGGTTCATGGGATCTCCATCATCTTCTCCATTTCTTCAGAGAAGAAGCTATCAAACAGAGGCGACAAGAAATGAGGTGGGAAATGGATGTTTCTCGTATTTGTGTTAGGTTTTTCTTTGGTTACGATCAAACGTGCTACATTTTTAGAGATTTGTTCATCGAGCCCACACGTGCAAATCCACGACTCGAGGTAATCAGGTAACTTAACATTCCGACAAACGTCTCGTGTAGTGACATAACCTCGGCGATTCCATGTCTAGTGACCGTTTTGTTAATACTTTGTAACAGTGGGATCTATTTGTAAACCGGAATAGTAAAGTGTGACCTTTTTTGTAAATACCCTTTTTTCTTCTGTTCATACTGAATTCAGTCATGCATGCGGGACTACACGTTAACAGTCAGAGCCATCTTTGAAAAGGAAGCTACACTAGAGGCGGACGCAATCTAGATCTAGAAGGGTGTTTAGATAAACACCTTGAGAAGTTAGTTTCCGGTTTGATTAAATCCATAATTTAAAAGTTAGGTTGGCGACTCAATTTGAGAATAACTTCTTGTGAAGTAAATTTTGTTTGCTTCCGACTTTTGAGATTGACTTCTATCAATTAGGTTAGTCCCAATTGATAAATCTGTCAGTATTCAGATCTGTTAGTCCAATGAGCAAGGTTCTCACTGCTGCCTTGTTAGTAAATTCCCGATTATCGAGATCGTTATAGGGGTCGTTATAGTGTTGTTGTTGTCTTTGGATTCAATGTAAAGCCTGGAATTATGCGTGCCCACGCTTCATGAAAGTTACCAAATACATCCTAATTATCCCTCCGTTCCACTTTAGATGATGTTTTTGGAGTTTTCACGCAGATTAAGAAATGGAGAGAGATTAAGATCTTCCATTTATACCCTTGAGAAAAGCCTACAAACATTAATTGCTATTAGTGCATTTAAAAAAAAAATAGTTTTAAGACAAAATATAAGGGTATAATTGGTAGTTTTGTGGGAAAATATGAAAACTTTTGCTATTAACGCAGATAAGAAATGGAGAGAGAAATGAAGATCTTCCATGAAAAGCCTACAAACATTAATTGCTATTAGTGCATTTAAAAAAAAAAATTTAGTTTTAAGACAAAATATAAGGGTATAATTGGTAGTTTTGTGGGAAAATATGAAAACTTTCAAGTATTATGGAACAAAAAAATAATCCTAAAACATCATCTAAAATGGAGGGAGTATATTTTTTTTGAAAAGGAAGGATATATTATGCTAATCATATATTTATAGTGAGCACAGCACGGCTCTAATTTATTTCACATTTTCTTGCTTCCCAGTCATATAATCCGGTGAAATTGTACTGCAATCTTAATATAATTAGTTCCATGAAGACAAAGAGCAACGGTACTAGATGATGAAATGGAACTTATTTTTTTTACATACCGATTCCAAGATACTGATTTTTTACTGCATTTACATCCACAATGACGTCATTCATGCTGAGTCGATCTGATGCTAACTCTGAGGAACATATTACTCCAATCTGGATTATAGAAGCTAAAATCTCTCTCGTCGTATGTCTTGCCCTGTTTCTTCTTTCGCTTCGTGGCATATTATAACTGTTAGTTTCGGTATTTTCAAGATGTTCATCTTCTAATTCCAGCAGCAATCGTGAATCGACAATATCCAAAACTCGCTCCCGAGATGCATGCATCTTAGAGAATTTATGAATGTTCAAACCATCCTTAAACACGTCATCAGTTGGTCTCTTTCCTGTAAACATCTCTAACAGTAGGATCCCATAACTGTACACATCGCCTAGTGTAGACACATCACCACCCATTCCATATTCTGTTCAAACAAAGACAAAGATTTCTCAAAAAAAATTTTCAAAACCTAATTAAATTATACTCATATACAATAATAACTGATCTCTTTCTTCTTACCAGGTGAGACATAGCCAATGGAGCCCTTTATTGCAATTGAACTTGCATCTTGTTCATTCAGCTGTAGGGAATTGCTGGATGTGCGATGAAGAAACTTAGCCAAGCCAAAATCACCCACATGCGCAGCGAAATCATCATCAAGAAGGATATTGCTTGGCTTTAGATCACAGTGAACTAGGGGCGATTCACATTCATGGTGAAGATACTTTAGTGCAGAAGCAACATCCACTGCAATGTTCAACCTTTTCTTCATATTCAAATTCTTTACTTCTAATTGATCGTTGTTGTTTGTGTCACTCAGAGTTGGGTGCAACCAATTCTCTAGACTGCCATTAGCCATGAACTCGAAAACTAGAGCTTTGAAATCATCACCTTGGAAATCAGTGCTCGAGCAGCAAGTAACAATCTTGAGTAAATTTCTATGTCTAACTTTCCTTAGGGCATTGCATTCGGCCATAAAACTCTTGGTTGCACCCCTTTGCTGAAGATGTAGAACCTTAACTGCAACAGGTATTGATTCAGCTTCACGAAGAATTCCCTTGTATACAGATCCAAAACTTCCAACACCAAGCAAGTTGGTAGAGTCATTGAATCCATTGGTAGCTTTAAGAAGCTCATTGTAAGAAATTCCCTTGAATTGATTAACCAAGTCTAAAGCCGTCGGATGAAGTTTTTGGTTTGCTTTTTTTCTCCAGTAGAATAGAAAAAGCACCATCAAAGTTAAAAATAAAACAACGATAGAAATGACAATAGTTATTGCTTTCACTGACAATGATTTCTTTTGCTTTTGCTTTAATGGGATGGAGCAATTCGGCAACTTCAGCTCAGGTATACCACCACAAAGCTTACTATTCCCTTCGATTGAAAATGCACTTATGTTCCTAAATACTCCTCCTTTTGGTACCACTCCCTCTAGATTATTAACTGATAAATCCAAATCAAGAAGCGCTAACATATTTTCTAGGCCTTTAGGTAATGCACCAGACAGCTTATTGTGGGAAAGATTTAAAATTTGAAGACCTTTCAAGAAAGTAATAGCAGAGGGAATATTTCCGTGAAAAAAGTTGTCGTTCAACTCAAGACTTGTTAAGCCTATACACACGCCTATGGTACTTGGGATTTCACCAGATAATTTGTTTTCTGACAGGTCTAATACCCCAAGGCTTTTAAGGTTGCCAACTTCCACCGGTAGTGTACCAGTAAGTGAGTTATTAGCTAAGTTGAGGAACCTTGATAAAGATGGAAGTTTAAAAACTTGTGCTGGTATACTACCACTTAACCCATTGCTCCAGAGGGACAAGCTCTGCAGAGATTCACAATTTCCAATACTTGGAGGGATGGAACCCGTCAGATTATTGAAAGATAAAGTGAGTAGGAGCAATCGTGTTAAATTACCGAAAGCAGAAGGTATTGAACCCGACAATCCGTTTCGTCGGAGATCTAATGTTCCCAAATTTTTAAGGTTCCCCAGGCCTGGAGGGATACTACCTGTGAACAGGTTGTCTGAAAAATCAAGTGCCATCAAACCGCCAAGATTTTGAATACCTGCTGGAATGCTTCCATATAACTGATTATTTCGAAGACTTAGTGTGGCAAGGTTTGCAGTGAAATTAGCCACGGAGATAGGTAGTACACCACCGAAATTATTGATACCTAAATACAAATAATTCAAATAGGTACAATTGACTATATAATTGATGAAGTTCAGATCATTAGCTTGTCCAGTTCCAAGATTATTTTCTCTTAAGGCCAACCGAGTGAGATTGTTTAAGCTACCAAGATTATAAGGTACCGATCCAAAGAAATTATTTATTCCCAAAAATCTAAGTCTAGTAGAATTGGAAAACGAAGTGGGAAATGTTCCGGTGAAATTGTTATCTAACACCGAAAAATAGTTGAGGTTTGGAAGAATGAAATCACGAATGCTTCCATGGAGTTGATTTACACTCAATGAAAACACTCTAAGAGATGAAATATTGTATAGTTTGGAAGGGACCGTACCTGTAAGATTGTTGGAAGAAAGATCAAAATACTTTAAGTTCGTAAAGTTGGCTTAGAGGGCTTGGGATTCTACCCTCAAATTTGTTAAAACTAAGACTAAGACGAGTAAGAGATGATGAAAGGTTACCCAATGAAGCTGGAATCTTTCCTGATAGACAATTCTCCCTTAGATCCAGAAGCATGAGCTTAGATAAGAAGGCTAATTCGTTAGGAATTCTTCCCACAAGATGGTTGTGAGTAAAATCAAGGTATATGAGATTGGAACAACTAGAAATATTCTGTGGAATTTCGCCTTCCAACGAATTATCCGTAAGACTGAGGTAATCTAATCGGGAAAGGCGACTAAGTTGTTCTGGGATTTGACCAGTTAAACTGTTGTTGTCGAGGTTGAGATTCTTCAGAAAGCTAAGGTTTCCAATGTGAGGAGATCTAGATATGGAACCTAACAATCTTTGGGATGCAAGGTTTAACATAGTGACTCTACTTGAATGACGATGACTGCATGTAACACCTCTCCACTTGCAATAATGAAGAGTATCCCATCCTTGAAAGCGAGTAATGCCAATCGGTCGTTAAATTTGTTATCTTCGACGACAACAAGACAGCTAACATCCATGAAAAACATTGACACACACGAGATGATGAGAATAAGGCAGCCAAATAATAACTTTATATTGAAGTACTTGCGACTCGGTTGTTGTTTTGGTAATATCTTCATCTCGATGTATAACATCTGTAAATTTGGAGCTCAATGTTTAGCCCAAATGAAAAACTTATATGGAAAACAAGTCGATGCTTAATTAACTGAGTGTGGTGAGTATTATACGCGATGGAGTTAGCAGAAGGAAAACAATATTTTGAAGGTGAAGTGTATGTGTTAATGGAGGGGTGAAGACACCTTAAGAAGGTGATCAAAACTGTCCGAGTGTTGACTTAGTGAAGCAGACATGGTGAAAACACCGTAAAAAAATATTGATTTTTTGTCTAGGTCTTACGTGGGAGATGCTATCATCTAGATGGACGATGCGAACTGCTAACCTAAAGTCAGCTCCTTGGCCAGCTGAATTAATTCCTGACATGACATGCACATTTTTCTATGTGGGAAATACGTCGTTGCAGGCCAAGTGAGATGTTTACATTTGTTGACTTCAAAGTTCAAACAACAATTGAATGACCATAACATTAGCTCTTCCATTTTTGCTTATTTAGTGAGGTTCAATACCGTGCTCTACGACTTGGAAATCATGGTTAGGACCTAGGGGGTAATTTTCAGAAGGTTATAGAGAAATCAGATTTATTATTATTTACTCCATCTTTATCATGGTTAGGACCATAATATCTGTAAGACTAACACATCATGGTTAGGACCATAACATCTTAATAAACGAAGTATGATTTCCAAAGCGCTCCTTCATATTGATGTTGAGCCTGATTTCCACCCATTTATGCTCATCCTCATCACAAACATAATCTTTCTTCTCCAAAGTCCATGCTTTTAACTCATCTGTCCCAATATTATAATGCGATAAACACAATAACCCATCCATCTCAATGATGTCATTATGATCACAGTTCCGCGTCAAGGTTCTTGGTAAGTCAAATGTAAATACGCATTTGCTCCAAGCATTCTCGGCCCATGGACAAAGGTTGGCAAAAGGAAGAATTCTAGGGTCTTTAATGATGTTCATTGCCTTTGCCAGCAATCCTAGGTATTTTGCACAATTTCCCGGCGGCACACAACATCTTCTTCTCCCGGTGAAGCCTTGGTTAATATGAGAACTAACAAAGTTTTCCCACATGTGCTGAAACCTTACATTGTTCTGGCAAGCAGGTACCTCTCCATAGATGTTGAAAAAGGATCTGTAAAAGGAGAAAATTAACTTGAGTTCCTTGGCCAACTGAGCTTCTCCCAAAGTTCACATTCTTCTTTACATATAGCGCCATGTTTGTGTGTTCATCGCGAACTCTTTCTTAATTTGCAGAGATATATTATAGATGTGTTCCTTAGACACGAGACTCGGGGTTTACATTTGACGCATTCAACGGTAATTCCTAAATATCGATGCCAAATGATGACATCGTGACAAAGATATTTACATTTATAACTTCAACAATTGAATGACCAATCTGAGATATTCGGATCGCTAAGTAGGTTCTTCCTTGAAAACTTACATTTGCAAAAACGAAAGTGGTAGATTTAAGGTGGGTTGGATTATGCTGTCTGTCCCGAGTGAAACAGAGGTCAGACCTAATGTCCAGAAATCCACCCGCGTCCTAATGCCAGTTTTAGTCCCACCCCACAGTGTCGAAGATATATAGCAGCTGGGACACGAAGAAACAACTATATAAAGACAGGAGTTCTTTTAATGGAGAAGCAAAATTCTTCTGTAATGGAGAGGCAAAATCCTTGTGTAATTCCCAGCGATATCATAATCTATGGAGAGATATAGTTGTTCCAGTTCCAGATGCTTTAGGTGACGAATATAACTTTGGCACATTTACCTATATGTTTTGCACTCTTGTTTGTCACAAATATGTATATCAGATGGTTCAACCACATACATCAGAATGGTACATAGTTCGTCTTAATACTACCACAGAACTTTACGACAAAATCAAGGTCCCCAACGAGGTTTCAACTTTGAAGTTCCACTATGGTGATAATGAGATGGATGGGTTATTATTTTTATCACATTATAATATTGAGACACATGAGCTAAAAGCATGGACTTTCGAAGAAGAAAGATTACGTTTGTGATGAGGATGAGCATAACTGGACGGAGATCAGGTTCAATATCAATATGAAGGAGAGCTTCAGAAATAATACTGTGATTATTGAGCTTTTGGCGGTTCTCTCAGTTCTTAAAAAGAAGCTCATAGTTCCGCATTACTCTTACCAAGGTGCTTATACGTATTACTCTTATGACATTGAGTTAGAACAGTTGGAGATCATCCATGGCAATTACCATCTACCCATCGATGAAGGTGAGCTTGAGCAGGATGTCGATTTTCTTATCCCAACATTCCCTTCAATCCCAACTATTTCCCAGCAACATGAAATGTGTTTTTTTTTTTGTTTTGCAAAAACATGAAATGTGTTTTCTGCTTGGCATATTCTTTGATACAAAAAGATGTCATGAAGTATTTGCACATGATCTTGAAATCCTACATTGTTCTCGCGAAGTAGTTGCTTGTACAGGTGAGTCACTCATTAGTGGTGCTTGTGCAGGAGAATTTGTAACACTTGCACATTTGCTCCAAACATTTTCGGCCTATGGATCAAGGTTAGCAAAAGGAGGACTTTTAGGATCTTCAATGATGTCCATTTCCTTTTTCCCAACAATATTCCTTGATATTTTTTACAGTTTCCCGGCAACAAATAACATCTTTTTTGCCACCTTCATTGTGATATTTGCTCTTTACGCTGCTGTCTCAGCTTCTTGTATATGTTTGTACTATTTCTTTTTAGGGCGACTGCGGAAGCCATGGGACCATCTACGGTACTGCACACCACCAGCAAGCGGATCAACTATGCTCTAAATCCTTGGTCTTCACAGCGGTTCAATTGCTAAATCCGGAATCTGTAGTCACCATCGTCCCATATTAAACGAAACCCCAACATGAAATGCGTTTGCTGCTCTGGCAAAAGTAGGTGCTATTGTCATAGAAAGCCCATAGAATATTTTTGGGCAACGGATCAACGTGCTAATGCAGAACAATCCGCCATTGTAATCGATCGGTTTCCCTTGCACTGTCAAAGGCCACTGACCAATGGAACACCAACCAGCTTCACCATTATATTTGTTGGATATAATAAACAAGAAGTCAAAAAGTAGTCAAAAAGTAATCAAAGAGTAAAAAAGTCCATCATAAAAAACAAGAGGAAGAATCCAAATAAAACGGCCACAATACACATATTTGCGACGTGGCAAGAAGATAGTGGACCTACATTCTTTTTTGCGTCACTCGAAAGGGTTGGAGTTTCCAATGTCTTTATTAGAACAGGTGAAGTAAGTACAGAGAGTGAGTTGCTTTTTACTTCAAACTGAAGAACACACACTTTATCTCTCTCTCTCTGTGAAGTGTGAACAGAAAAAAAGAAAAGAAAAATGGGTAGAAGAGCTTCAACAAAGAAAAATCCAGTGAGAAATGCTTCAGAGAATAGTGGTGATGATGTATTGTTGAAAGATATGTTATTAGAAGACCAGAATCAGATTATTGTGAGCTTTTTTCTTACTCTGCTTCATTTTAATCTTAAAAACTTATGCCTTTTTTGTTTTTTTTTGTTTAAGTTTTGTGTAGAAAGTAAAGGGTTTTTATTAGTTACAGAGTGTAGCTAGATTACTTTGTTGAGTAGTATTGTTGTGTGGGTTGTTTTTTTTGGTATGGTTGTTGTAAGGGTTTTGTATGATTTTCCTCCTTTTCCCCCCTTTTAGTGGGTGAGGATTTTGGGATGGGGGTTCTTATTAAGTTCGATTTGATGTTAAGGTTAGGGTTTTTGTTGTTGATGGGATGGGTTTGATTTAGGGTTTTGAGAAATTTAAGATTTGGGGGTTTATCTTTGATTTAATGTTAAGATTGTGCTTATGTATGATGTGATTGTTGCATTTAGCTGTTTGTTGTTGATGGGTTTGATTTGGGGTTTTGAAGAGTTAAAGATTTTGGGGGAATTGGGGGTGTTTATCTTTGATTTGATGTTAAGATTGTGCTTATGTATGATATGATTGTTGCATTTAGCTTTTTGTAGATGATGGGTTTTATTTGGGTTTTTGAGAATTAAAGATTTTGGGGGAATTGAGGGGTTAATCTTTGATTCTTGGGGTTGTGACTCTTGAGGAATTGAAAACTTTGGGGGGGAAATGGGTTAAATGGGGTTAATCTTTGATTCTTGGGGTTTTGGCTTCTTTTTTTTTTTTGTTTCTGATGGTATTTGGAGTTTTAATGGATCCTTTGGATGGCAATTGTTGCAATATAGAAGGATATTTTTTAATTGGGAACTAATTAAACTTATCTATTCTGCTTTTGATAGACTGTCCACCAAAATGGTACTGAGGAAACAGTGCTAACAGAAGTTGCGATACTGGAAGATAATGATCCTTGCTCTTCGAAAGATCGTACTGCTGATCAAGCCACGCAGTTGACTGAGGTCGCTGTGGTGGAGGTGGAGGACAGAACGATTCAATCAACCAGAAGATCAATGCGTCTTCTTGGTGCTCCTGCTGATGATATTGGTACCCAAAGTGGGTCAGGAACTGTGGAAGTTGCTGTGGAAGGGGCACTAGGCAGTGACCCTGTAGCAGAACAAGATATCTCCCGAGGTCTTCAAATAGAGAAAAGGGGATCTGGTGAAATCGAGCGCTTGTTTAAAATCGTTCAAGAACAACAACTGAGAATTGATGAGCTGGTAATGTCAATGCTTGGTATTCGTTCCATTACACTATGGGCTTATATTTGGTCATTTAATCTTATCTTCTTAAAGCAGGCTGCTGAGAAGAGCTTAGCACGTCAAGATCAAACTAGTGTGGCTGAAATTGAGGACAAGGGAAAATCCAGCAAGTATAAGTCTAAGTATGAACTTGCGAGAAAGAAGGTATTGTCATGCCTACTTTACCTTATGTTGGTGTTGAACGAAAAAAAGAGCACAACTTTTCATCATGATTGAACTTGTAGATTCGTGTGTCATTGTTATCATTGCAATGTTTCTTCATTTTCAGATCCAAGGATTGGAGCAGAACCAGAATGAGCTAACCCGGAAGTTTGAAAATGCCAATTCCAAACTTGAAGGGGTATGTAACCTTTGTAAGAATAAGCTGAGTTTGCATTATGATGTTCAGTGTATGAGGCTTCAGTAAATAGGCCAAAGTACCTATACCTTAAGGTAGTTCCACCAGCTAATTGCCAAGAGAACAGGGTTAGCAAACCTTTAAAAAGCTACAGAATTTGATAGATTAAAGCTACAGAATTTGATAGATTAATTGTTGATGGTACCATCTGTTAGGTTTCCTTTCAATGGTGTTGCCGTCTATGTGGAAAGTTTTGAGCAAGTTCGTGTTAAATTGATTTTTGTGGGTTTTAAATATCTTAATATTACTGATCATTTCTCTATTGTTTTCTTCAGTATGAGTTGGGGCAGAGGAACATATGCGATATAATTGATAAGCTCAAGGATGCTGCTTATTTCCAATCTCTATCAATCGAGCTTCCATCAACAAGCAAAAACAGTGCAGACTCAAGCACCAGTTCATACAAAAAGACAACCAACAGCACCCAAAACTAAAAGGAAAGTAACTGATATTGTGAAGCCCCCCAGCTGCACCAAAAACTCGAAACAACAGCATCCAAAAGAAAGAGAGTTTAAAGGTAGTGCATATTTATCCCGCTGCATGTTGTCGTTTTTTGGCAAAATTTTGGAAACCCAACTTATATTCTAACTAAAACACAATTACCATCGTGACATTCTGTTTCACTGTTACTTTTTTGTGGGTGCTTGCGCATTACTCGTTGAGACATTTAAGTTGAAAACGTTAGATTTCCATGCCCAACAAGTAGTCCTGTTCCTCAGGCATTGTCAGTAGCTTCTGCAAATTCTTAGAAACATCAGAATTTGGGGGATTGTAAAGATATATTTTTGTTCATAGAATTTTATCCTTTTTATCTTATCACTTATTACTGCCTGAACCATATGTTTGCCTTTTAACAAAGCTCTGGGTATTTTTCATATTTATCTTTACATTCTCACTGTCTTGGTTTGATTTTGATTTGGCACATATGGGATTTTTAGCTGGGGAGAATATTTCTATTCCAGTTACTTCCAGAATCCAGACCTGAGCATCTGTAGTATCAAATTCAAAACATGGATCATTAAGTTCATATAAAAATACCTCAGCAGGCTGCACTTCACTTGGAACCCAAAAACTGTAGAATATTCTGAGCCTTACGTCTGAATAATGATTTTACACCATGAATGGGATTTATCTACACTAAATTCCCGCCCCCAGTTAGCTAATAAGGCCTGATTCATAACTTCAAGATTAAGGACACCTGAACCACCACCTCTTTCTTAATCACCCACATCCCAGTTAACTAAGTGGGAGCAGATAGAGCCAGATTTGAATTCCCTTCACAAAAAATTCTCATCTTTTCTCTAAGTCTTTGATGACTGAAACAGGAGCCATGAATAAAGAGATTACCTTCGGTTTTTGGAAAAGTGGTATTTTCATTCGCTTTAAAGCGACCAAATTAAAAAGTATCATTTTTGTTGAAACAGAGGTAGTAATACATATGGAGAGAAGTTAAGATGCACTTCACAACTCACAAGTACTAATTTACCTCTTGGTCCTCTTCTGACAGAGAGCCTTTTTTCCATGAAGAAAATCTAGTATCAACTCTTTTTAAAACTGGATCATATACAGATTAGGAGTAGGCATACCCAAGTATATACTCCAGACATTAATCTGACACATCTCCAATAGCTATTGCTATGTTGAAAAGGAAAGGTGAAATTGGGCACCCCAGCCTTACACCTCCAGTGCAACTGAAATAACCGAAAGTAGACCCATTGGTTAGCACAGAAAGAAAGCTGGGCCTGGGGAGTAACAAAAACCTATCGCGCGCACAAAAGCTGCCTATAAAATCAGGACTCACCGGCGTCCCATTTGTATAGGCATGAAAAATGTAAAAATAGAGGAAAAAACAACAACAAAGAGTAAATGGGAACTTCTTAGAATCAAACCACGAATTATTTGGTTGTGTTAAATAGAAATAATGAAACATCAAGGAACCAGCTCAGTGAAAAACAAAATTCTATTAGTTGTTTGATACTCGTCATCCTAGCACCCTCTGCCCATAGATGAATGTGAGCCAGAGCAGAAACATTAGGAATTTCAATGATGTGGATTGTCTTTTCCCAACAGTCCTTTAGCATCCCTTACGATTTCCTAGCAACATGAATTTGTCTTCTGCTTGGCAAAATGTGCCAAAGTATTTGCACATATGATCCTATAATCCTTACATTTCTACTGGCCAAGTAGGCGCTTGTACAGGGGAACCGCCAATAAGTGGTGCTTCTGCAGGAGAATCTGCAAGACTGACGCACTTGTCCCAAGCATTTTCTCCCCATGGATGAAGGTGAGCCAAAACAGGAATAGTTGGATCTTCAAGAACGTTCATTATCGTATCCCAGCAGTACTTTGAAGTTTGTATAATTTCTCGGCAACATACAACATCTTTTTGGCTTGGCAAGGTATTTGTTATTATAAGTGTTGTTAAAAAATCTGCGCAAATTCCCGTAATCCTACAACGTGTGGGCAATGGCTTAACGGATGGTGCTTCTGCTGGAGAAATATGGTTGTGTTCGGTTTCCCTCGCACCATATACACCAATGAATCCTGATGCACAGACAACAACGCTGAAGGCCACAACCAAGGAAATGTTAACCAACTTCGCCATTAGAATTCTTGGATTAATGTATCCTTTTACTTCTGATTTGTTTTTTGATGGCTGAATTGTTTTATGTAAAACCCAGTTCCATATATCTATTTATATTGTTTATTGCAAATGCCGTTTCAACCTATGTTCTTTTAAGTGGTCATTAATGTAGTTTATAACGTTTTGGATGTGCATGTTTTGGTACGACCATTTAAAAAAAAAATGTAGAGGCAGTTTTCATCGACATGCTTAACTGACGTTGCAAATATTCCAAATTCCAATACCAACATGAAATGAGATAATAAAGCTCGAAGAGATTAGGCTACCGCTGTAAATAATATCCAAAAACACTCGGTGCGCTCGTGTCCTCCCGTACCTGCCTATACCCGTAAGAGCCCAAAAGCGTGTTACACGCCGCTCTGTGTCACCTGGCATGTTCTGTTTAGTTTAAATTGGCTGGTTCAGGTTTTTCCTAAAATTTGGTAGCTTGGTGTGATACTTGACTAAACAATCCGGCTTGTTTTTTTTAAGAATTTTAGTTTTACATTGGAGTAAACTACTCCAATTAATACTTATTAAGTGTCTTAATTGACTAAGTCAAAATATTAAGGAAATTCTACTAAGTGTTATGACTAACCCTTGACTGACACTATTTAATGTTATATTATTAGTAAAATTAAATTTAATATATATGAAAAAAATATAAATTGAATAATATTATTATTTTAGGAGATGTAATAAAAATAAAAACAAATATATCTTGTTTTTTTTTTTTTTTTTTTTATTAAAGAAACTGAGTTTATTTTTTATTAAAACCTTCTTGGTTTTATGTATGGATAAGTAGATGCTTTATTAGGAATTTTACAGTTGTTCGTAAATATTTTTATTTATAAAGGAAATGACTATTAGTATGAAAAATATTTGAATAGATAGTTTCCTTTATATATATGGTGATATCAACAACCTAAACACCCAATCACATCTCTCACACCACGTCGAGAGTTGCAAAAACGTCCCCTCCCATTGGCCGGTGAACAAAACCCTCGCTCCTGATTGGCCAAAATCAAAGTTAGCTCCCTTACATTTCGTGGCCGTCAATTTTTAATAGAATATGAAATTTGGACATTCGGATTAGTGGCAAAATCTACAAATATCTTTTGTCAGGGCCCAGCCGATTTATCTTTTGATATGAAAAGAAACGTTTTAAATATTATTTAGGAAATCTCATTAATTACTATAAAAAAAATGATATGAAAAGACGTTTTGAATGTTGTTACTAAACTACATTTTTGTTAACAAATCTATGAACCAGAAAAGTATATATTCATTATATCTATATTTAATATTTTTAGTTTCGGTAAGAATAAATTTTCTATTAAAGGTTATCAATATTTAGTTTGAAATTAAAAACCGGGTTTGTAAAAGAAATAAAATAAAATATATATAGAATGTAGAATATTTTTTTTCCGTAAATAATTTCGATTTTCTTTAAATGCTTTTTTTGGTTTTTAATGAAAAGGAAAATTAGTTTTTTTACCAAAGCACGAAAAGAACATGGATTTTTTTTTTCTTTTTATAAAGACAAAAAAAACATGGATTTGGTTTGCAAGTTATCTTGGCGTTTTACATGGAAATTTGATTCGTTTTTATACAAAAAAAATCTTCTTCCTTTTTTAATGTTTTTAGGACTAAAATAGATCTGTTTTTAGTCTACGATATATTGTCGCAAATAGTGGAATTGCTAGAAGAAAATATTCATAATCTTTAACTCTTATTTTGCATCTATCTATAGCTAAAAATAATTTGGAATATTTTCAAAAATAAATCTATACAACATTTCTTTCCAAATTTGGTGGTTATTTCATTGGCAACTTACGCCAGATTTAACGAAAGAATCAGAGAAATTTCGTAGTGACAAAGTTTCAAAGGTATATAGAACGATATAAGGCTACTTGATTTTCGATCGGTTATGATACATAGCTACTTCAATCGACATGACGCGTGAAGGTAACGATGTTTTCTTCTATATTGTGAGTTATGATACAAAGCTACTTCAACTATGGTAGCGGCAAGGTAACAATGTTTTCTTCTATCTTGTGTAGTTAAGTTTGTTTTTAATTCTAATTGTTAAGTTTTTGTTTTGACTTCTTTTATTGCTAATTTTGTTTTTGCAATTTAGTGCTTCAGCGGTTATTATCTTTCCCATGATTTATCATTGGACATGTTTAAAGGTAGCGTTCAAGGTAATCGCTCATTGAGATGCAACTGAAAAAGATGCATTGCAAGGACTTTAAGTGAACAAAACACGAAAACAAGGATTGAGAAAACTCTTCTTGGTCTTTGTTTGTAGGGTGCAAGTTGGAGAAACCTATTGCTTGGTGATGGTGGTAGAGTTGGGTCGTGTAGTGTGATTGAATCTGATATTAGGTGGTTGTAGACCTCACAGTAACTTCACCAATTTTGCGTTCATGGTAACTTGATTAGTGAGTGTTTTCTTCACCGTATTGTTGTTTATTTTAATGGTTTGATGTACTAGAATGGATTTTAAGTAACACCAATTACGCTCATCGGATAGTGGTAAAACACTTCGATTGTAGTTATCCTAAAAAGGAACACACTTTGACGTAAAGTTTTAATTCGCTAGCTAAAGGTCGAGTCCTCTTTAATTATTTGTTCGCTTTCGATTCACGAAAGTCTGCAGTGGAGTCGCAAAACGAAGTTCGAATAAGAAACCAAATATTTTGTATCATGATGCCATGATTAGCTCCACTAAAGTTTGGATGTGGAGGCTGGTTTTGGTGGGTAAAAATTATGATGGTGTTGGATGTTGGATGATCGGTGAAGTGGTGGTTGATTGTGGTGGTCTCAATAAAACACCTTTATTTTTGTGGAAATAAAATGATAATTTTTCAGTTTCGAGATTTCGAGGAGCTTACTAAATAACGAATAGAAGAGAGGATTGCCATTGATTTCTCCATGCGCCCATATTGGCTTCTTTGGTGGTATGTTTCGTTATACCTTTGCTTTGACGTTATATATTGTTCATATTATTTTACTAAAATATGAATTTCAGTTTTTCTTATCTCAATTATATTGTTTCAAGCCATGTATACAACTGTTTATTTTATCCATGTGATTTTGAGATATTAATTATCAAAACCTTAGGTTCACACAGTGTAGTTTTGCATTTTGACTGTCCTCCATGTCAAACTAGGAAACGTGATTATGCTTAGCCTAGCACGGTGTGTTTATGTTGATGTACACCAGTACAATTCCATGCTATGTAAACCTTTTAAGATGTACTTTTCTACGCATCAACTATCATGTTAGATGGGTTCTAACAGATCAGTTTTATATTGCTCCAGGAACATGATTGCTACAAGCTACTTACTAGAATGAACTATGTGTATCCCGGGTAACTCGGAATTCACCATCTCTAAAAGGATAGCAACAAAGGATGTTTTGTACTCTAAAAAAAAATAAAGCTTCAAATTCTTTTGGGTTACTGACTCACAAAAGATCTCAAAAAAGGAGAGCAACAAAAGATGTTTTTGTACTCTAAAATTAAAGCTTCAAATTATTTTGGGTTCTGGACTCACAAAAAGATCTCAATACATTAAGAGGAGTCGAGTTTAGGTTTATGTAGTGTAATATTTTTCTTTCATTCAATGTGGTAGGACGACAAGTTTTCCAGGGGGAAAAGTTTCTCGTGGTATCTGTATCAAACCTGCAAAGTTGAAATCACAGTTTGCATAGTGTTATAAATAATTGAATTTCCTTTTATTTGTTTTACAGATAAAGCTGGCACTAGATGGGAAATTACTAATTTGAGTTGTTAAATATGATAGTATTCGAATTCTTGCTTCCGAGGTAAAGTTTCAATTCCGCATTGCTTTTTTGATCTCTTTGTCACTATTTAGTAGGGCATGAACTCTGTCTGTTACAGGTAGTTTTTCAAAAATGGAAAAGGATGGAAGTTTCGTGGAGTCCAAGATTACTCTAATCTCATAACCCAATTTATTTCAATTTTGCAGCCATCAACACCATACCGCAAAGAGTATTCTTCATTAAAAAAAACACCTTCTTACGTGGTTATTCTTTTGTTGTTCGGCCCTAAATATTTGGTTTGCTTCTGTGATTTCATGCGATTAATTTTTGGTTGTTCTTCTACACTTTTGCGCTTATGGGTTACAATCTTAATTTTAGATGGGTTGTTGGTTTGATTTTGATTATTGGTTTCTTAGTTGATGTTTACAAATTGTGGTGTCATTATTATGTATTTTAATTTAAGTGAATCGATTCTTGCTATCGGCACTTTGGTCGTTGGTTCTATTTTGATTACAACTTTTTTTTTTTTTTTTTGCATTGTAATATTTCCGTATTTTGTTGACTTAATAATGCCGAATTTCAATCTAAGAAAAAAAATTAACAGAAATAAATAAGAAAAGTAACTGAACTTAATGGTTTCCATATTTTAATTTTTATACCAAAACATTTTGATTTTAATGCCGATATATGAAACGTATATAAGAGAAATATTTTTTTTTATAAGAATCCAAACTTATTAATTTCCATAAGAAAAAGATTTTGTGCGAAAAATAAAATAAATATTCTAAAAATAAAATAAATACTCTGGTCGCGGCATTAATTCCATATTTAGCGTGAAATAGTTTTTACGCGTATTTTTTAATCTTTTAATGTTATCAATTTCCATATTTTGATTTTATACCAAAATGTTAATCTAAGAATAAGTTTTTTTTTCTTTAATTTTTGCCTTTCCCGTACATTACATTTTAGTTAGAAGATCTTGGAACCACTTATTATCAAGTATTATTTTCAAAACAAAGGAAATGGAAATCATGATTCATTGACTTAATATAAATCGGAAATCTGTAGTTTCGCATGCTCCACTTTTCTTTTAGGGTTTTGTTGATTTTGTGTTTTTTGTTTTCTACAAGGTAGGGTTTCTGCAGTTTTGGTTGTTTAATTTATTTTTGTTGATTGTTTTGCATGTACCATCAATTGGAACTAATGGCGGTAATGAAAGTACGGATTTGAGGTGAAACAATAGAAGAAGTTTGTCTCTTTGAAACTTCATGGTCTGGAAAAACAATATATTTCGGTAGATTTTATTTCGTTAGACAAATAATAAAGGTTTGCGCTGATTTGTTCCCCTCAATATATATATATATTATGTGAATGGATGATAGTAAACTTTGTTTAGGTATGAATCACATGATTAGTGTCAAAAACTTATCAACTGTTTATACTTGCTTTTGATGAAAGAATACACTGAAATAACCTATTGAAGAGAGGCATATCGTTGGTTTTACAATGCCCATTATGGCATCTTTGGTGGTATGTTCCGTTAAACCTTTGCTTTGACATTATATCAATTAATTATCTCTTTTGTTTCAGGCCATATATACAATTGTTTTTCTTTTCCATATGGCTTTGATAAAAAAAAAAAGGTACGTTAAGAAACCTCAGGTTTCTTAGTGTAGCTAGCTTTGCAATTTGGCTTGCATATGAATAGTGATAAAGAGATAGTTTGTGCTCCATGTCAAACTAGGAAACGTAGGTTTGAATTCGAGAGATTGGAATACCTTGATTTTAATCTATTTTCTACATGGTTTTATTAATTTGTGTCTTCATCGTGTGACTCCAGTGGGTTCTTTTATTATTTTGTCATTGCTTTCTGTTTTTCATTGCAGCACTTAGATTCAAGAGGAGGTAAATCCAGAGTTAAAAGCATGTCTATTGTAGCCCATTGTAAGAGTATGTTGTTTTTCTTTTGGAGCTACGCTTAGTGGACTGTATGCAACTCCCTCTATAATATGAACATGACATATTCATTAATTAATCACAACAAATAACGTGACAGGATGCGTACAATGGGTCAGTGCAATAGTATTTCAAACGGGACCATAGTTCTCCAATATTTTAAAGATTTCAAATGAAGGATGCGAGAAATGGTATAGTAGAAATCAAAGGATGCGAGAGATTGTACGTAGTTGAGAATGAAAGGTAAAATACTGTGAATATTTTCATTTTATTTCTCTTGGAATTATTTGTGGACAGTGGACTATTCCGATGGGTGTTAATTGTTTATTAGTGGACCATTAAGGTAGATATCTCTATAGATTGAATTGATACCATACGTATAATCAAGGATAAAATGCTAGAGAACTCTACGAATATGCTTATAGTGGTGATAGTCACTAGAACCTATGTGAAGGATCTTTTGGGTAATAATATTTTTTCGTGTTGCTTTTGTACATTAAAATTGGTTTAGTGTAGTTGTTGCATCAAAGGAATCTAGGCATTCGTCGATCTGGATGTTTTTACAATGTCACATCCAACGCATCATAATTTTTTTCTCTTTTCCAGGCTTGATTAGGAGAATACTAAGTCTCGTAAAGTCGACCGAGGTGATTTGGGGAAGAAGATCCACCGAAAGAATGGTGGCTCTATTAGATTTGACCGAGATGTTACGGTATGGGCGTAACAAGGTATGTATCCAGATTTTATAGAATTACGGGACAAGAAGCATAGGAGAAAAAATATTGATCTGAAAGACCAAATATGCAAACATCTGAACAAGAAATGTTGTAATTCAAAATAATAATGTAATTCTGCACTATTTTGCTGGGGTCCTTTAAAATCAACTTCAGAATAATGTGAGAAGAATTATATCTATTCTTCCTGTATGCTTGAATTCCAAAATATACAGGCACAACACATCCAATATGTGTACATATACTGATGTTGATGGTGGTTTTTAAACAAAGGGTGAAATCGTAAAACCCCGAATAACCTAATGTCACCAGTGACACATTTATTAAAATATTTAATGCATGTAGTCAGTAATTAATAGGGGGTATTTTTTCAAATTAGGGTTACAACGAACAAAACCCTAATTCCCCTCCGTGGAAATGGCAAACCATGCCAGCCACACCTAGCCCAAGCTCGCCGCACCATGCCAAATGCACTCTGCCTTGGCCCTAGCTACGCTAATTATACCACGACAAGCCAAACACACTTACCTTGCCCCTAGCCGCACCTCCGTGCCAATGGCAAATCATGCCAGCCACGCCTAACCCAAGATGGCCATGCACCTCAATGCCGATGGCAAATCATGCCACCACACCAAACGCGCAAAGCATGCCAACCATGTTAGCCGCACCTCCGTGCTTATGCCAATGGAAAATCATGCCAGCCACACCAAACGCGCCAAAGCATGCCAACCATGCTAGCCGTACCTCCGTGCCAATGGCAAATCATGCCAGCCACGCCTAGCCCAAGCTAGCCGCGCCATGTCAAACGCACCCCGCCTTGGCCCTAGCTATGCTAGTCATACCAAACGCACCAAAGCATGCCAACCATGCTAGCCGCACCTCCGTGCCAATGGAAAATCATGCCAGCCACACCTAGCCCAAGCTAGCCGCGCCATGCCAAACGCACCCCGCCTTGGCCCTAGCTATGCTAGTCTCGCCACGCCAAGCCAAACACCCTTACCTTGGCCCTAGCCGCGCCATGCCAAAGTAGCGCCCGCACCTAGTCTTGCAAACCATGCAACATAGGCCAAATAGGCCACGCATGCCATTGGCACATGCCAACACGCTCGCTGGTAGCTTTTTCTACCAAGGCGCGACCCAAATTGGCCACGCATGCCATTGGAACATGCCAACACGCTCGCCGGTAGCTTTTTCTACCGTGGCGCGACCCAAATTGGCCACGCATGCCATTGGCACATGCCAACACGCTCGCTGGTAGCTTTTTCTTACAAAACCGCGCCCTAATGGCCGAGCGTGCCATTGGCACATGCTAACACGCTCGCTGGCAGCTTTTCTCACCAAGGCGTGGCCCTAATGGCCGAGCATGCCATCGGCACATGCCAACATGCGTCGCTGGTAGCTTTTTCTACCAAGGCGCGACCCAAATTGGCCACGCATGCCATTGGCACATGCCAACACGCTCGCTGGTAGCTTTTTCTACCAAGGCGCGACCCAAATTGGCCACGCATGCCATTGGCACATGCCAACACGCTCGCTGGTAGCTTTTTCTACCAAGGCGCGAGTCAAATTGGCCACGCATGCCATTGGCACATGCCAACACGCACGCTGGTAGCTTTTTCTACCAGGGCGCGACCCAAATTGGCCACGCATGCCATTGGCACATGCCAACACGCTCGCCGGGTAGCTTTTTCTTACCAAACCGCGGCCCTAATGGCCGAGCGTGCCATTGGCACATGCTAACACGCTCATTTTGCTAGCTTTTCTCACCAAGGCGTGGCCCTAATGGCCGAGCATGCCATCGGAACATGCCAACATGCGCATTGGTAGGTTTTCTTACCGTGCCGTAACCATAATGGCCACGCATGCCATTGGCACATACCAACACGCTCCGGGTAGCTTTCATTGCCTAGCCGTGGGCCCTAATACACGCAGTGGTAGCCTGACTTGCAAGCCGTGCAACCTAGGCCAACTTGGACGTACGCGCCATTGGCACATGCCAAAACCCACGCCGGTAGCCACTTACACCCAACGTGCAACCTACTACCAAGGCATTCCGCACATGCCACACGCGCCACTAGCAGCTCTATGCATTGCCACTTACACTCAACGTACAACCTACCACCAAGGCATTCCACACATGCCATTGGCACATGCCACACATGCCACTAGCAGCTATGGCATTGCCACTTGCACTCAAGGTGCAACCCGCAACAAAGGCATTCCGCACATGCCAATGGCACATGCTACACGCGCCACTAGCAGCGCCACTTGCACTCAAGGTGCAACCAACACTCGAGACATCAACACAAACCGGGGATGCTTTCTGGGGTTTTGGTTTGGCGGTCACAGCTTGCGGCAGACACTACGCTCACATTAAGAAAGCGTGAATAGGAATAAAGCGGTCAAATAAATGAGGAAATAATGGTGAAAACGTTTTCACCCATAAACACCAAAGCGGTTACCACCTCCTCCCATTATTTCACCCTTTACTCTCTTCCTTCATGAGGCCAGGTACGTTTCAATCTCGACTTGTATAAATAGGTCTTACCTATTTCCACCCCGACAACAAGTCTCTCGGTCAGAGAAAAATACTACACTCTCGAAAAGGCAACTTTGCAAGCTCTTCAAAAGCTTTCATATCTTGCAAGCTTCCGAAGCTTTCACTTTACGATACAAGTCGAGACACTACTCTCCCGAAATTATTCTGGTCTTAACACCTTTCTTTGCTTCCCTCCCCAAATCAACCCTTCTCCTCCACTTTGTGACCGAAGCAAGTCTGGAACGGCCATCTCTTGGTTTAGGCCGGACTTGCAGGCTGATTGATCTCTCGAATCTATAAAGTGCTCACGTGCAAGACATTTGTTTAGGGTTTGAACCAGTTTCTCACTCACCTACCGAATTTACTCGAAATCGGCGAGAAACGATTTTTACCCATAAACAATTGGCGACCACAAATGGGAGGATTGATCTATCGGTTACAATACCAAATCCGACTCCTGATTTTGTTTCCCGAACGTCAAATCCCAACATGGTGGAACTTAGGTCCGGAGCGGCTGCCGAGAACACCAGCATAGAAGGCGCCCCTGATATTAGCGTCTCTCCTAATAACGTTGTTGCATCACCTGCTGACTACAGTAACATCGAATGCACTCCCTCAAGTGTAACACCGCCAGTCACCAGGGCCAGAGCCGCTGCCTCCTCTACTGTCTCTGCACAACCCTCTAATCATGGCAACGAAAATAGCTCTTAGGGTGTCACACCACAAGTCACCAGAGCTAGAGCCGTCGCTGCGACCCCAAATGCTTCGTCTAGCATGGCGCCTCCGACCACAACTAAGGTTCCAACTACCCCGCCGACGGGACGAGAGACCGGAGGGACCAGAGGAAGTCGTCCTTACATCACCATCGCCGATTTGATGGAACGACAAGAGATGCTCGCCAGAGCCCAGACGGATATGGTTTCAACGCAGAAGGAGGTACTCATCTTTCTCAAGACCCTGACAGAGCGACTACCCCATGAGTCGCATCCTCCGGAGCCACTTAGAAACATCTCCAACAACCCCGACGCCAGCACCTCAGCGGAGCACGCCTACACGGATGAGGAAACTCGCGTTGGAAAGAAATCAGCCGCCTAACTTCGTCACGAGAGAAGATTTGGAACGACTTCTCCGCAACCGAATCAAGAATGATGAGTTGGACGTGCATCATCACCAACCCCCTTACCCATCCGAAATGCAGAGAATCCCTCTCCCAAGGGGGTACTCTTCTCCTCAATTTACCCTGTACGATGGTGCAGGAATGCACATGAGCATGTCTCCTGTTTCTGAATCCCTAGGTGAACATGAATATAATCACGTTCTTCGTTTAAGGGAATTCTCAAAATCACTTACCGGGAGGGCGTATACATGGTACAACAACATCCCACCGAACAAAGATTCCTAACTCGGAGTAGCATGGTCACCGCATTTTACAAAAATACTTCTTCGTGTCCAACAATTTACTTTCGACCTCGGAAGGATGTACCCGTGGGATAACGAACATCCGAATGATTTCGTCAAAGGTTCGGGGTTCAAGCACTGATCACACGACCCAAACGTGACCGAGCAAAGAATCGGGTGAACGCATGCATCAATGGTATGGTTCCGATTTACCGCGCCTTGCTATAAAACTTGCGCTTCCAAACGTTCTCCGAACTCCATGAAGCCGCCAGACGATCTGCAACAACAGCACCAGCATTACTGGAAAGAGCTAGGCCAACTCGAACCGAAGACGCGCGCGAAACCCGCGGGAGTAGACGCCTCATCAGCAAACAATTTAATGTCGGCTCATCCTCCGTGAACATAGTAAACGAAAGGGGAAAAGAAAAGCCCCAACTACGAGCCACCAGCCATAACGTGAAGCGCCGGCGCAACGGGAACCCCCGCCACGGAAGACCGTCACTAAAACTCCCATGCAACATCATGAGACCGAAGGAAATACCCTTGATTTTTTGGTTTCCCATCGAGGAGGTGATTGACCTCCTAGAAGCTTTGGTTCAAGATGATGTCATCGACCGCCACCACCTCCCCGGGCGTCCACCAACCGAGGGCCGAGATGGCAAACCCCAATACTTGCCATTACCACAGGTTCGTTCACCACCCGACTAGCGATTGCAATGACTAAAGCATATTTTCAAAGAAATGATAGAAGCGGAGAACTCCAACTAGGAGACGAAAGAGTGCATCGAGACCCACTCCAATAAGAAACTCGGGCCCTCTAGGGACTCCGTGCACGAGACTCAGTACAATCCATGATGCAACATGTATGCGAAATTCTATCTTTCCAAGGTGCGGCGCCAAGATATTTTCGCAGCTCTCAATCGCGTTGTATCCGGCAAACGACTTTTTCTTCACTCGGAAACCACGCCAGGGGCCCAAGCTTTCCAAACAGGCGGAACCAAAAAGGAGAACTGGGGACTGCTGACCACGTCCCGTTTAAGAGGTAACGAATTTGACGACACGTTCATCGACACAGCCTCCTACCACAACATCATTACTTTCAAGACACTAAAGGCAGCAGGATTTACAAAACAAGACGCTACCTATTCCCCGTCCGTGATTAAGGACTTGAGAGGAGAAGCTTTGAACGCGCATGGCTACATCAACTTAGATATCGAGATGGGAGACGCTATAACACATAGCAAATTCCATATTGTCAAAGAACTAGATCGCGACATGATATTGGGACGTTTATGGGTGCTCGACAACAAAGCGAAATTGGATGTGCACCCTCTGCCAACGCCCACGCCGGATGTGCACCCTCTGCCAACGTCCACGCCCGAAGGAAATTCCAACAAATCATCCCACTGGTTATCGCATCAACGGACTACTGAAGAAACCCAGACATCCGGAGAAGACCCGTTGGCGCTAGCTCATGGTTTTCAAATGCAAGTAAGTCTGACCGAGCAACCTTTTCTCGCAACTCTGTCTTTCCTTCCCCCATTCCGTCATGGGGACTCGGACTGCACGAACGTCTGTCAAGAAATGTGAATGGAGAGCTGGACCATTTGAACACTTTGCAAGAAGCTTGGAAACTTCTATTGAAACCAACGAAGCCAAGACTCAAACGGTTGCGCGACATCTGAACCCATTTTCAATCGGAGATGTAGTGGTTAAGGAAAGCTCATTTCAAGTTGGGAGGATGACTGTAAAAATGGCTATTCAAACTGATTCGCCCAATGAAGGAGAGGACGAGTCATGATCTCGTTTGCGGATACCCTTTTGGGAGGATATTGCAAGCTCATCAATGCGGGATACACCCGAAGGCGTGATAATTCACTCGCGATGGCTCAAGGACTCCAATCCCTAAAAAAAAAGTTGTACTTCCCATTTACTCCCCCTTTTAGTATTTCCTTTAACAATTCCTCTTAGTAGTTGTACTTCCCCAAGATGAATACACCGTTTGTATTTCTCCATGCATGGGGATTCCCTTCCCGTCAAAAAAAAAAAAAAGGGGGGGCATAAATACATCTCTTTCCAAGCAAATTCTCCAGATATCAGAGAAATACATCAGATAAACCCAGAAAACCACTGCAGAGCCATCACACCACAACCTCTTTCAAAAAATATATATGAAGCAAAATGTTTACTGATGAAGAAGAAGGAAAAGATGAGTTTACCAAAAAAAAAAAAAACATCAGGGGAACTAAGCAAACAATGTAAATAACAAAGGGAGGAACTAGCCCTCGAAGGATGGAGCACGAGTCCCCTCGCAAGGCTATCTTCAAGCACTTCCCCAAAGAATCCTTCGGGCAACAAAGGTTTCATTCAACGGTTTTAGCAAAGATCAATCTCAACATCCCATCCCGAAAGCAGACCACAAAGAAGAAGAATAAGAACCTCCCGACGACCATTCCAAAGATACGCCACCATGACCCCTCCTCCGTATCACCAACAACACCTTTGGCATCAACTTAAAAGGCTATTTCGCTTCCATCATATGCTCTTTCGAAGGTTTTCTCATTGACAATTCGAAAAAGGTTTTTTGATTCGTCCGCATCAAAATCAAGAATCATGGCGCTCTCCTCCACACCCACTGAACCCAAGAGAGTCCGAACATGCACCTGTTCTTCGTGGGGATAGATGGAAGGGAGGTCCTTAATAATTTCACTAGCTTCATGGAACAAAGATTCAATCCCAACCAATGCCTCCTCAAGAGAAGCAGATCGATCTCCGCCAATTCTGAAGTCCTTTTCCGAAAAGTTAAAGGCACGGCCATCCCTGGAAGGTCCCATCATACACTGCAAAGGATGGGGAAAATGATCAAGTTCCAACCTATTTATACACATATAAAAAGAGGATAACATGAATTGAGAAGAAGAAGAAAAAATACCGGTATGATTTTCTTAGCCCGAATAACCCTAGTCGGGGTGCTTTTGCAAGAGTCAGATCTCGCGCCTTCACTTGGAGAATCTCGCTGTTTAGAGGATGATTCGTCTCTAGGCAAAGAAAAGAGAAACCAACAAGAAGAACCCTTTCTCAAACGAGGGAGATGATGCAGTTGCGTTGGGTATGAATACGGAACCTTAAAAAAGGAAAGGAAGCAATGAGGGACATAACGCTTCCAGATTTTTTGGCATGGATGATGCCCTGATTGAAGCCGCTCGTGAAGGAAGGCAAAATAAGGAAACTTTGCTATCTGTAGAAACACCTACTCCCTCCTTGTTTACACCGGTCCCGCCAGCTAGCACGCTCAGTTTCCCAACTCACGCCCTACTTCCCAACGTCGCCCAAGTTGCACCGGCCCCACCAATTGTGCCAAATCCCCAGTGCCACCCAAGTTGCACCGGTCCCAACTCACGCCAACTTCCCAATGACCGCCCAAGTCACGCCAGCAAGCACGAACAGCTTCCCCACCTTGCGCCGGTCCCACCATCTAGCACGCTCAGTTTCCTAACTCGCGTCAACTTCTCAATGCCGCCCAGTTTCCCGTCTCTCACGACGCTAACTTCCCAATTGCGCCACCTCCCGATTTGTTCAAAATCGCGAGGCAAGGATTCCAAATCCTATTTATAAAAAGGTCGGACAAACCTCCTCAATTCTCTTTACGATTTTGTCACCGATAGTTTGTCACCATCTTATGCTTACCTTGCAACAAAGCTCCTGTTCCGAGCTAAGCAGGGGACTTAATGTTGATGGTGGTTTTTAAACAAAGGGTGAAATCGTAAAACCCCGAATGGCCTAATGTCACCAGTGACACATTTATTAAAACATTTAATGCATGTAGTCAGTAATTAATAGGGGGTATTTTTTCAAATTAGGGTTACAACGAACAAAACCCTAATTCCCCTCCGTGACAATGGCAAACCATGCCAGCCACACCTAGCCCAAGCTCGCCGCGCCATGCCAAATGCACTCTGCCTTGGCCCTAGCTACGCTAATTATATCACGCCAAGCCAAACACCCTTACCTTGGCCCTAGCCGCACCTCCGTGCCAATGGAAAATCATGCCAGCCACGCCTAGCCCAAGCTGGCCGCACCTCTGTGCCGATGCAAATCATGCCAGCCACACCAAACGCGCCAAAGCATGCCAACCATGTTAGCTGCACCTCCGTGCCGATGCCAAATCATGCCAGCCACACCAAACGCGCCAAAGCATGCTAACCATGCTAGCCGCACCTCCGTGCCAATGGAAAATCATGCCATCCACGCCTAGCCCAAGCTAGCCGCTCCATGCCAAACGCACCCCGCCTTGGCCCTAGCTATGCTAGTCACACCAAACGCACCAAAGCATGCCAACCATGCTAGCCGCACCTCCGTGCCAATGGCAAATCGTGTCAGCCACACTTAACCCAAGCTAGCCGCGCCATGCCAAACGCACCCCGCCTTGGCCCTAGCTATGCTAGTCTCGCCACGCCAAGCCAAACACCCTTACCTTGGCCCAAGCCGCGCCATGCCAAAGTAGCGCCCGCACCTAGGCTTGCAAACCATGCAACCTATGCCAAATTGGCCACGCATGCCATTGGCACATGCCAACACGCTCGCTGGTAGCTTTTTCTACCAAGGCGCGACCCAAATTGGCCACGCATGCCATTGGAACATGCCAACACGCTCGCCGGTAGCATTTTCTACCAAGGCGCGACCCAAATTGGCCACGCATGCCATTGGCACATGCCAACACGCTCGCTGGTAGCTTTTTCTACCAAGGCGCGACCCAAATTGGCCACGCATGCCATTGGCACATGCCAACACGCACGCTGGTAGCTTTTTCTACCAAGGCGCGACCCAAATTGGCCACGCATGCCATTGGCACATGCCAACACGCCCGCTGGTAGCTTTTTCTTACCAAACCGCGGACCTAATGGCCGAGCGTGCCATTGGCACAAGCTAACACGCTCGCTGGTATCTTTTCTCACCAAGGCGTGGCCCTAATGGCCGAGCATGCCATCGGCACATGCCAACATGCGTCGCTGGTACCTTTTTCTACCAAGGCGCGACCCAAATTGGCCACGCATGCCAATGGCACATGCCAACACGCTCGCGCCGGTAGCTTTTTCTACCAAGGCGCGACCCAAATTGGCCACGCATGCCATTGGCACATGCCAAAACGCTCGCTGGGGTAGCTTTTTTTCTACCAAATAGCGACCCAAATTGGCCGACATGCCATTGGCACATGCCAACACGCTCGCTGGTAGCTTTTTCTACCAGGGCGCGACCCAAATTGGCCACGCATGCCAATGGCACATGCCAACATGCGTCGCTGGTAGCTTTTCTTACCAGGCCGTGACCCTAATGGCCCCGCATGCCATTGGCACATACCAACACGCTCGCTGGTAGCTTTCATTGCCTAGCCGTGGCCCTAATACACGCTGGTAGCCTGACTTGCAAGACGTGCAACCTAGGCCAACTTGGCCGTACGCGCCATTGGCACATGCCAAAACCCACGCTGGTAGCCACTTACACCCAACGTGCAACCTACTACCAAGGCATTCCGCACATGCCATTGGCACATGCCACACGCGCCACTAGCAGCTCTATGCATTGCCACTTACACTCAATGTACAACCTACCACCAAGGCATTCCACACATGCCATTGGCACATGCCACACATGCCACTAGCAGCTCTGGCATTGCCACTTGCACTCAAGGTGCAACCCGCAACAAAGGCATTACGCACATGCCAATGGCACATGCCAATGGCACATGCCACACGCGCCACTAGCAGCGCCACTTGCACTCAAGGTGCAACCAACACTCGAGACATCAACACAAACTTGGGGATGCTTTTCGAGTTTTGGTTTGGCGGTCACAACTTGCGGCCATACACTACGCTCACATTAAGAAAGCGTGAATAGGAATAAATCGGTCAAATAAATAAGGAAATAATGGTGAAAACGTTTTCACCCATAAACACCAGGCGGTTACCACCTCCTCCCATTATTTCACCCTTTACTCTCTTCCTTCATGCGGCCAGGGTACGTTTCAATCTCGACTTGTATAAATAGGTCTTACCTATTTCCACCAGACAACAAGTCTCGGTCAGGAGAAAAATACTACACTCTCAGAAAATGCAACTTTGCAAGCTCTTCAAAAAGCTTTCATCTCTTGCAAGCTTCCGAAGCTTTCACTTTACGATACAAGTCGAGACACTACTCTCCCGGAATTGTTCTCGGTCTCAACACCTTTCTTTGCTTCCCTCCCCAAATCAACCCTTCTCCTCCACTTTGTGACCGAAGCAAGTCCGGAACTAGCCATCTCTTGGTTTAGGCCGGACTTGTCACGATTGATCTCTCGAATCTATAAAGTGCTCACGTGCAACACATTTGTTTAGGGTTTGAACCGGTTTCTCACTCACCTACCGAATTTACCGAAATCGGCGAAACGATTTTTAACCATAAACAACTGATAAGTGATTAGTGTGATTAGCAGCACGACAATGACCTTGAGGATAATCAATAGTATAGCATTATTCTCTTACAAAATCTACTGGCCAATTTTGACCCAGCTTTGTTCTAAGCAGTTAGTTCGATTTTTATTTAAGCAGCTGAGTGTGAGGATTAAATTGAGTAGTAGTTTCCAGTTTTAATGTATAATCCATAGCTTTTCCCTTTTTCCCACACCAACCAGTTACCTTGTGGATTAAGCTTATTTCTTTATTGATGATCATGTTACAGAGCTTATACCATGATGAGAAACATTTTATACAATAATTTGAAAAATAGAATAGAATTATTCAATAATTTGAAGAATAGCATAGATTTTCGATGCACGTCATGATAAACCTCTAAAATTTTTTGATGCGCGAGGACCAAGTCACCAAAATGTTCTAAAGTGGCAGCTCAGTTGGAAAAATCTTACCAAAGAAAGATCATTCAAGTCAAGGGAGAATGTTAACGCCATACCATGGAAGTATAATCAGGACTTTTTCTTTTGGTAAAGCTGTTTCGGTTTGGTGGTAAATAAATGAAAATGTGCTCACATCATAAATATAATGGTTTTTGTGGTTCTTATACGAACCATGGTCTTTATTAAACTGATGTGCGGCATTATAATTTACATTTTCTGTAACATAATGGATGGTTCATATATCCATCTTCCATTTATGGCAACTACATAGATGGTAGAGACGGTCATTCTGTACATAGAGGCTATAGGCATGCATCTACCGAAACATGTATTCCTAAATTTTATTAGTTAAAAAATCCATCTTTGTGATGCTATGTTTGGATGTCATCAAAGTTAGTAATTAAATAGACTAAAATTGTAGATCAACATCTGCGTTCGTTGTCTAATAGACTATTTCACTTTATGATTCTCCGCAGACGAATGAGGAAACTAAAACCGAAGCAACTAAAACCGAAGCTTCCTCTAAGTTCGTTGTCTAATAGACTGTTTCACGTTATTATTTTCCGCAGACGAATGAGGAAACTAAAACCGAAGCTTCCATATTACTTAAAAGGACTCCAAATTTTCACAAAGTTGAAATCATTTCCAAATCTAAAAAAGAATCCCATTAGGATTTAGAAGTCTTCATTGATGTGGATACCTTTTTTTGATGAAAAACACTTGGTGTTTTTGGTAGGTAAGCCTTTGTAGTTTTTCTTAATCCGTATCGTTTACAAATCCTGGATGATATATAAGGTGGAAGTACGAGTGACTAAGAGGTGATATGTTCCACCTACAAAACAATAGAAGAATTCCAAACCAGTAATGGCATTGATCTTCTAGCAGAGACAATGATATATGATTCCATTAATACCTCAAAATATACCATAATTGCTAATAGTCGATACCAAATTACTATGGAGGGTACCAAAACGGCAAAACCCATAAAAGAGAAATTACTTCTGATATACAAGATTAATCCCTAGCAAATTGGTTCCCCCTATTAGCAGCCATCTAATATATATGTGTAAGAGTAACATTTTGTTAGCTTTGACGGGTTAACTTTTAGTATAATAGTGCCACTTATACAGTAGGATTAGGACCAACTTCCATGACCTTAGCCACCTGAACAACCAACCCCCGATAATCATCATAGCTACTGGTATAAGTAACTTCTTTAACATTTTATCATAGTTACTAAATGATCTACTTTACCCGTATACAATTACAGTTCACTATCTCTTAGATATGCACCATATAGTACGTCTTTCGGGGACTGCTCAGGAGAGTGAAGTTACTCAGAGTAGATTTTACGGATGATGTGTTCTTTTTGGACCGTCTTTCCAATTCCAAATGGTGACCTTCTATGGAGTTGATATGGTGGTATTTGGTGGCTTTACCTGCAAGTATTGCTACATTCTTAATCCATGGTTTAAGTACATTAAAAACTTTTACCGAATGTAAGAAATGAGATTGGGATGGCAAATCGTAGTTAGTTCGATTTTTGTATTTGTTGCATCAGCATTTGGAAGTGTAGGAGTGGGTGGTGTCCATAAACCAAATCAATGAAAATATGTTTTTTTAGCATACACCTATTATATGCGTGGTACACAATTCTCACCCTTTGGTACACAAAATCATTATCATTCATTTACGTTCATGCCCTGTCACCGTAATACAATAATAAAGTTCTTTGGTAATGATACCAGTGATGCAACAATTTCGTGAACGAGAATTTCGTACTTATGAAATTGGTTTTGGAACCAAAACACCTACTCGGACAATTTTAAGGTATTGGTATATATTTGGGAGAGCCTCTGAGAAAGTTAAAGCATGGACTTATCCCGAAAAGAAGTGTTATCGGATATATTGAACAAATGTCTTAAAGACTCTGAGAAGAAGAGATAAACAAGTTGGTAAGAACCAATATATAATAATGGAACTTCACGTTAATCATCTACTACAAGAGAATTAAGTTTTTTCATTTGAGATCCTGTTAAAAATGGTTAGTTACTTATTCATTAAATTTCTTTATGCTAGATTCATTTTTTTTTCAAACATATGGAACAAACATATGATTAAACGATGTCTTTAATTGCTATAACCAGGCATTTGATAATTACTGATTATGTTATTTGTTCGTTATTTTCTTGCACACATGCTTTTGCATATTAGCCCACGAGAAAATAATATAAGAAAATATATTTTACAAATTGCATAACGAGATAGACTATATGTAAATATTTTGTATTTGTTAAATGATATCAAACTTTCTTATCAATCTATTAACCAAGAAATTTTATGATCTAATGAATCTGGGAAATGGGTGCGGGGCGAAGCCTCCACATACCGAATCAACAATTCCCATCGAACCTGATGTGTAGCACTAACTAATTACATACTAGGAGAAGGGATATGCTCAAGACCAGTTATAGCACGAATCGAGAAAACATAGAATGGAATTAACAATAAGACAAGAAATGTGTATAACTTGGAGATGATTCTCACGGATTCGTAGGTAACAACTTTAAAATAAAATATTATAGTATAGTTATTATTTGTACCTTACCAAATAGATTATCGAGAACAAGAAAACCAGATACATGCTTACATTAAGCTAAAAGATATTTCTTACTTCAATGACAGAATTAAGGGTCGGCAAATTCTTCGAGCATAGTTCTTCTCCCTGAAAATAATCATCAAATACCTAAATACAAATTAGCAATATCAGATTTTACAACACTTGGAGAAAAGATAGATAATTAAGAGAATAAATCTGATAGGTAATATATCAAACAATATATTAAGAATATTTATTTATATACAATAACAATATCTAAACTTAGTAATTATTTTTACAGATGTTGTTGGGATGTTAAGGGTTCAAAACGTCGGATGAAACATATAAAAAACGAAAGTGATCGCCTGCACGTGATGTTCCAATACAAAGTCACGGTGAAGTTTTGATAAGGGTAACTCTACGGGATAATCTGACCACTCAATTAAGTGACTTTATGCTGGAAAATGATGTGGTTAGTCGAATAATAATAATAGTTTCAACAACTGTTGAGCAAATTCAAATTAAATTGATCTTAACAACATATTTGAACATACATTGAAAGCCATAAGTCAATGCAACATATCTTAGAATAAATTTAATTTTTTAAATTGAGTTTAACATTAAAAATTAAATGATCATAGGGAGATCTTTCTATAATTCAAGTAAAGCTACAAGAATATACATAAATCTCGGTATACGATTTAGAGATTGTGACAGGGAATGTACATTATGAGAGACGTATTTGAATTGATCAACTTAGTACTTAATAGATCATTGATAATTTGTCTTTTAATATTTACAGGATTTTCTAATGATTTGGGGTATGGACCTTTACGTGAGACTTTGTTTGCATCACATTTGAGTTAGGGTATTCCTGGTGCTACAGACAGAGACTCAAACAAAATATTATGTTAAACACTTTTATGATAGTTCTTATTCACCAGATTGATTGATGGAATTGAAAATCCTAAAGTTTTTTAAATAAAATTTTACTGGGTTTTCTAATGACGTGGGGTATGGATCTAACTTATATGTTAAAGATCGGAAATCTTCAATTTGTACCGTTACACGATCATTTGTACCAAAGTGGATCATTTGTATTAATTAGGATATACCCGCATGAAGCTCATTCCACTTTCGGTGATAGAGATTTATGCCAACGCTCTTACAAATGGAATTCCTAATATTATATAGTATGTGAACTTTTCGACTATTTCTTTTTTAAGTTGGATGTTATGAATGAATTATAGTTGGAGTTGGATTTATATCATTCAATGATCTGAAAGACCAAATATGCAAACATATGAACAAGAAATGTTGTAATTCAAAATAATAATGTGATTATGCACCATTTTGCAGGGGTCCTTTAACATCAACTTCAGAATAGTGTGAGAAGAATTATGTTTATTCTTCCTGTATGCTTGAATTCCAAAATATACAAGCACAACAGTTCCGATATGTGTACATATCTTGATAAAGCGATTAGTATGATTAGCGAACACAGCAATGACCTTGAGGATAATCAACGATTATAACATTATTCTCTTACAAAATCTCTTGACCAATTTTGACCCGACTTTGTTCTAGCGATTAGTTCGATTTTCATATAAGCGATTAGTCACAGTGATTAAAACCTTTGATATTGGAATTTATTTTTGGTAGCGTCCCGGTGCACCCAGTTGGATATTTAAAAAATGGTCACTATTAAAAGAGAAGGCAGCTCATAGATCGAGTTTTGGCCTCCTCTTCAGGTTATCATCAGTAGATATGTGGAACTTAATCACTTCCATAATCCAGTAAACCATATTCCTATGTAATGTATTCCTTACAAGCTTTATTGGTGCAAAGTGGGAACATAAATCTATTATATATGGCAGGACGGTTTTGGCCATAAATATAATCAGTCGATAAAATCGTTCTAAGCAAGTGATGGAGTTCTGCCTAATGTGTGTTCCAAGCTCGGGAAAGTATCTAATAAAACTTATTCTCAACGTTAGAGGAGTAGAAATGGTGCAACCTGTTTCAACTTTATTAATGTACATGTTCTTCTTGATTTTTTTACCTCGGATGAGGATGTAGATGTTTTCATAATACCATCGAATGCACTATAAAGTCCAAAACTTCATATAGATGAACAAATTTGTAGTCTTTTGACTGATCCGAGCATGGTAGTTTTCGAATGTATGAAAAATTTGTCTCTTATAGGGAACTTATGTCATCTTTAATTGAGCACAAGTTATCTTTTATTGTTTTCCATTAAGAGAACAAATGTTTTCCGAGATCGTCTTATGTGGTTTAGTCAAACAATTTATAAGAAATTGGGTCATTTGTAATTCTCATGTCTTGATGGTTCGTTATCAATGGTGTTGAATAGGATGGTGATTGATCAACCAGCAACATTTGAGCTTGGCTACGATTCGGACATAGTTTTGGAAATATTGTCATAAAATAGACTATCTAGAGTTGATATTCCATTGAGATTAAGCCTTTCTAACACTACATTTTTGGTTCGTAACTTAAAATTTCATTTGTACTTTCGTGATGTCAAAGTCATTTTAAACCATACATATAATATAGTTTGATTACTCAAGGGCATCAAACATTCTTATCCATTAAAAATAATTAAACAAATCAAGAATTTAATGAAGATATTTAAATGCATATAGGCAACGGGAGCGGGGCGAAGCCCCGCCACACCAACGACGAATCCCACTGGACCCGGTGCGTAGCACGGGTTACATACTAGTTGTTAATAATTTGGATTGAGTTTATATTAAAATGATTATAGAAAATAAAGGATATATTAGTAATTTAAGAGAAAAATATGTCTATAAAAAGAGCATACGGATCAAAATAAAGTATAGGACAGATAAAAGAAAACATGAGGAATATGTTTTGCTATACGTTGATTAAATAATTTATTTTCATTTTTATTCTACATTTTAAAAATTAATTACTACATAAGATTACTTTAAACCAGATTCATTGATTCTCCAAATTCCAAACAGGAATTAAATTATTGAAGAACTTTAGGGGTGTAAAAAGCGTGTTTAGTCTGCCTGTTCTAGCCTGGTTAGTGGGCTTTGGCAGACTCTGGGCCTTTGATTTTTTGAACATCATTCTTTTTTGTGTGGTTTCTAAAGTTACCCGTTAATTAAATAACAATTTTAATTTTCGTTTTATTTATTTCTTTTTATTTTTACTTTTAATATTTATCTATTTTTATTTCTTATGTTTCTTATAAAAAATTTAGAAAACCAAATATTTGTTTGTTTTTGTTTTGATTTGGATAACAGAAAAAAAATCTAGTTGAACTTGATCGGCTCGGGAAAAATAAATAAAACGTAGCCGAACATATGTGTTGTTCGAGACATTGAGTTTATCAAAAAAAGAACCATTGGATTAGGCTAGAATAGAGAAACAAACTAACAAAAAAGTTCGGCGAGGAAGAAAAGAGAAAAATCGTACGTGAACCTCTATTTTTATATTAAAAAATGAATAACCACCAACTCGATTCGGCTATGAAAAATAATCCTAGCTGAACCTCTATGTGGTTCTTCTATATGAATAACCCATTGAATTCGTTTAGGAAAGAAAAAACTAGTCGAACTCGGCTAAAAAAAAATAAAGAAAACCTCTCCGAACCAATCCTAATGAAAATAAAATCAAAAATAGAAATATTAGAAACAAAAAAAAAAAATGTATTTTAAAATTAAAAAATTTAAAAAGTTATATGATTATAAAATTTTTCAACGCACGATTACGAGTTGGGGATCTTAGCTTTTACAACCTTGGGAGAATTGAGCGAAGAAACCAGCATATTCTTAAGGAGGTTGACGAATTGTCTTGCAGGTTTAGATGCAAACTATAAAGTCGGAGGGTCTCTTTTCCATAAAATAGGCATTACCATTCAAAAATTGGTGCCCATCTTGTGGCTAGGCTATCGACGACTGTTGTGTAATATACTCTGTTATTTGTTTTAATACAATATTATTATTATTATAAAATTTAAAATAAATAATTATTTTAATAAAAGGTCTTTTTGGCCATTAATAAAAATATGTTAAAGATTGTCGATGGGTTCAAATTACCTCCAAATTAGGGCTGTCAATGGGTGTGGGTCCTTCCGGGTATCTGGACCCGGATCCGGACCCTACTTATAAAAATCGGGTCCGATTTCTAAATTAGTGGACCCAGAATCGGACCCATTAGACCTCCCGGGTACCTGTCGGTTCTGGAAACCCATTAGGTACCAAAAATATGAAAAAACTTCAAAAACTTTATATCTTTCTGTTTTTGGCTTGAATCTAAAAAAAAGTTACCTTTCCCTTTTTTTGGCTTGAATCTAAAAAAAAATTACAAAAGTCTATTATTGTTTCTTCATTAATGTATTAAATAAAGATTAAATGTAAGAAAAAAGCCAAAAATGAAAAAAAATCCAAGCCAAAATTAACAAAATACTTATAATTTGTTCTATCGGAAGAGAAGCCGTAGGTTCTGGAATAGCAGGAGCGTCACCGAGCTCAGCAAGAATTTTGTCCAGGTCATCTTCCTCCCGGGAAGTTCTTCCATTCTTCTTTTCCTTCTTTTTACTTTTGGAGGTCTCAGCAGGGGAGACATCACTTAATTTAATACTAGCTTCGACATCAGCTTCACGTGTATCGTCTTTAAGAGAATGCTGCTCCGTTTCGGTATTATCTTCCCCAATGCCAGCACTGGAGCTAAGTTCGTTAACTAATGACCCATTGTTCTTCTTGGACTTTGAAGACTTCTTCTTACCAGAAAATGTAATCGCTGGGACATCTTCGTCTTCCACAATGGCATCATCACCCAAACTAATTGTGGTGTTGTCATCTTCGTCGAGGAGTGCTGCTGAAAATAAGTTGCTGCTCTTTTTTGATGATTTTGAAGACTTCTTCTTACCGGTGAAAGAAATCACAGATCTTACTCCTTTGTCCTTCAGCTTTTCCTCCACTCTCAACAAAAGTTTGGTGCTCCAAGCATCCTGCATCATTATAAGAGAATAGGTGATTAGGAAAAAAATATCTAGTTCTTCATGACAATTAGAAGGCACACCAAGCACCGAGAAAAATACCCGTGTGATGATCATGCTGCGAAATTCTTCGACAACGCCAGTAAACCCCTGAACATCTACCCTGCCAAATTACTAAATCAATCAATCTTAGCTGGGAAAATTTTTCAATCCAAGTTATCATGAAAAGCTCAAAGATACAAAACACATAAATAATCACAAAGCAGAACTTGTAAACCTAGAAAGGGCAACTTATAGTCCTCCTGGTTATGTTAATCCATCTTTTACCATTTAGAGATGATATAATTTTAAATAAATTTTTTTACAAGAAAGACATGAAAATGAGGAACAAATGTTACAAGCAACCACTTACAGCTAAAAATTTGTATTCAGGTGTTCCTGAAAAAGTTGGATCCATCTCCTGCAGAAGCAAATATAAAATCTCCTTAGATCGAGATTTTTATAAAGGTAAAATTCCAGATGAAGAAAAAATAAATTAGACCTTATAGTGCTCCAGTGCATAGGATACAGCACCAATGTCGTCTTTATGGAAGTGGCAAAGACCAGCACTGAGAAGATAATCTTTCACGCGGTACTTCAAAAGGTCATCGTTGAGCAACTTTTCTGCTAAATCTTCATAACGCTTAATTGCATCAGTATAGCTGGAAATACAACAGATAAGTATTTCTTGTTCAAGGTTTCGAGAAACGCACATAACTACAATATCTATTGGCTTGAGGTAATCACACCATACAAAGACACCACTATATATGGCATCGAGAACAACAAACACTAAAAGAAGAAATAATGTTTCAATGTTGTGCATTTACAAATGGAACATTACAGATAAGAAAATTAATCAGATAAATCATGATATGGGGAGACTTACTGTTCATGTTCAGCAGAATGCTGAGCAACCTTCTCCAAGGAGGGAGAAAGGCGTTTGTGCTTCAGATTTTGCTTCACTCTCAACAAAAGTGTGATCTTCCAAGCGTCCTGCGTCACATAAAAAGAGCCATTATAAGGTGAATAGGGAAAAAAAAACATATCTAGTTTTCATGACAATTAGATGTTTACTTGTTTAGTAACTGAAAACGCCGCCCTTATAAGTTGCGGGAAGGCACACAAAGCACCCAGAGACATACCTGTCTGATCCTGCTGTGGAATTCTTTGACAACATTAGTAAACCCCTGAACGTTTTCTTCACCGACTGAAGCAACCAAGTCCTGCCATATTACCAAATATATCTATCTTAGCTGGGAAAAAATTTCTAGAGCTTAAAGATAGAACACATAAACAATAACAAAGCAGAACTTATAAACCTAGAAAGGGCCACTTGTAGTCCTCGTGGTTATGCTAATCCATGTTTTAACATTTAGAGATGATATAATCTTAAATCAAAGCTCAGCAAACTTTTTACAAGAAAGACATGAAAATGAGGAACAAATGTTTTATTTATTTATTTTTTGCCATATGAGGAACAAATGTTACCAGCAACCACTTACAGCTAAAAATTTGCATTCACGTGTTCCTGAAAAAGTTGGATCCATCTCCTGCAGAAGCAAATACAAAATCTCCTTAGATCGAGATTTTCATTAAGGTGAAATTCCAGATGCAAAAACAAAAATAAATCAGACCTTATACTGCTCCACTGCATAGGATACAGCACCAATATCGTCTTTATGGAAGTGGCAAAGACCAGCACTGAGAAGATAATCTTTCACGCGGTACTTTAAAAGGTTATCGTTGAGGAACGTTTTTGGTGCATCTTCATAAAGCTTAATTGCATCAGTATACCTGGAAATACAACGGATAAGTATTTCTTGTTCAAGGTTTCGTTGAATCACACATAACTATAGCATCTAACAGCTTGAGGTAATGATGTATCATGACATGGTGGGACGTACCGTTTCATTTGAGCAAAAAGCTGGGCCACTTTCTCCAAGGAAGAGGAAGAAAGGTGTTTCCTCAAATTTACCTCCACTCTCAACAAAAGTTTGGTCTTCCAAGCATCCTGCATCACGTAAAATGAGCCAATAAATGGTTAGGAAAGAAAAAAAATCTAGTTTTTCATAACTGAAAACGCTGCCCTTATGGATTGCTGGAAGGCACAAAAGCACCAGGAGACATACCTGTCTGATCATGCTGCGGGAATCTCTGATAACAGTTGTAAACCGCTGAACATCTTCCTCTCTATATGAAGCAACCAAGTCCTGCCGTATTTCAATCCAAGTATCATGAAAAGCTTAAAGATAGAACACATAAATAATCACAAAGCAGAACTTATAAACCTAGAATGGGCCAATTATAGTCCTCCCGGTTATGTAAACATCTTTTACCATTTAGAGATGATATAATCTTAAATCAAAACTAAGCAAATTTTTACAAGAAAGACATGAAAATGAGGAACAAATGTTACAGGCAACCACTTACAGCTAAAAATTTGTATTCAGGTGTTCCTGAAAAAGTCGGATCCATTTCCTGCAGAAGCAAATACTAAATCTCCTTAGGTCGAGATTTTCATTAAAGTGCAATTGCAGATACAGAAACAAAAATAAATTAGACCTTATACTTCTCCAGTGCACGGGATACATCATCAATATCGTCTGTATCGAAATGGCAAAGACCAGCACTGAGAAGATAACCTATCACGCCGGGTATCAAATCACGGTTGAGTAACTGCTGTGCTGCACTCACATAACACTGGGTTGCCTCAGGATACCTGGAGATACAACAGATAAGTATTTCTTGTTTAAGGTTTCGTAGAATCACACGTAACTACAACATTTAACAGCTTGAGGGAACCACACCAGACAAAGACACTAAAAGAAGAAATGATGTATCAACGTTGTGCATTTACAAATGGAACATTACAGATAAAAAATTAATCAAATTTATCATGACATGTGGAGACTTACTTATCCAGTTTAGCAAAAGCTGGGCAACCTTTTCCAAGCACTCACATCTGGGTATGGAGACTCCTGCCGAGTAGAAATATTCAGCAGCCTGTTCAAAATAAAAAATAGACTTCTGAATGTGCAGTCCACCCTCGTATAACTGCCCAATTTCCTGCATACATGAAAACCAAAGTCATCGGATATCTTGAAGTCAAAATTTTTCAGAATCTAGTGAAAAGAAGCAAATGAAAATATAAATTGCTTAGGATAGTATTCAGATATAAAATTCCCCTCTCAGGATTTTGGAACCATTAGAACTAACTTTTGGGGGAACTAAACTTTCGAGTCAAACTCATTAACAATGAATGCAAACAACACATCAACACCTTCCATGCGAAATAGTAAAACTCTGGCTCAGAATACTAGGTAGGTCCCTATAATGAAGTGCATAAATATCATTGATAAACACTGATCAAAAAAAAAAAAAAAAAAATCATTGATAAACACAATATAAGGTTAAATTTCATTCCACCCATGATGGCAAGAAACAGGAACTTCTCGAGACTTAGAAATAAGTAGGACAACCCATTTTCTACTTGTCGATTAACATGAAAACTTAAAACCTATGATACAAATTTCTTTCACAAAATGCACAGTATTACATCATCAACTTCCTGTGCTTGCTTACAATCCAGTGGCCACATACCGGATATACTAAAAGCAAGGAAATCATAACGTTTTGACTTGTTACAAAGTATAGCTCCATGAAACACAATTAAAAACTGATAAAATAATCACACCTTCAACAGAGATCTCTTTGTATTTGTTTGCCGCATCCGCATAAGCTGAAGCAGCTTCATGCTTGCTATCCAACTACAACCAAGAGATAATCATCATTAAATTATACAGAGTTATGCAAAGTGACTGTAATCGCAGTTAACTTGATCTAGTTCAAAATAACTCACTATCAAGTGACAACCAGCCAGCTTAAGATAAACTGTTGCAGCTTTTTCCCCTGTAACAAACATCACTTCTTGATAAGCAAACAGCACAAGTACGTCATAAAATGAACACATCAAGTTCAAAAAGGTATCAATTCGTAGCTGATTCATTTGTAAGTTAGAAAACTAGCTACGTAATTCAACTAACACAAAAACCATTCATCCAGTAAATTACAGGCAGAACAACGGAAGATCTAAGATGCTGGTCGAATCCTCTTTGAACTCGAGAAGTTTTATGAGAATAAAGCTCAAACCCAAAACCAATGACACAGTTGATGTGTAGTCAGTAATTTTGAACGACAATAGGGACTTCCAGTGGAAACGAATGATTTTCAGGTTTATTGTGGAAGTAGACCTACTATGCCTATGAGGCTCCTAGACTTACCACTATAGATGAATTCGGTTACTTACACTCATAAGTCTGTTTCTCGTTCTCAACACACGTACTAACTTCTCATTTGATAAAGTGGTGTCCATTAGTGTAAGATATAAGTAAGTGACATCCTGCTTTTGAAACAACATCGTCCAGACAATTTATAGAATCTTTTTAAACTGATTTAGTTGTTCATTGAGCTACTCACAAGGTTACATTGAGCTACTTATAAATTATAATCACTAGAGTTACCATCAGATATATATGAACTAAACTACAGGAATCTGGAATTTCGAACATACTTTTCCTCTTATATTATGAAAATCGTGTTCTCTCGCAATATGTTGTCTCTAGGGAATTAGCAATCAAGACAAATACTGAAACGAAGCATGGTTGCTCAGTGCACTTCCGTTCAAACAACAGACCATAATCGAAAAGGTGTTTCTTCCGAATTCGGCACTCATATTCGTGTTACTCGACAAGCTAAACAGCACAAATTCATCATAAAATGAACACATCAAGTTGTTCAACATCTCTATCCATAGCTCATGCATTCCTAAGTAACAAAAATAGGCTTATAATTTGACGAATATAAACTAAATAACCACAAGAAATCACACATATTACATAAATCGTTCAAATATCAATCAACACGAGTCTTATACGCTATAATAGAATCAGTAAAGATCTAAACTGATTGATTTCTCTCAAAACTCAATCAATACCTAGATTCACTGTAATCTAATAATCAGGAAATCAATCAATAAAAAACCTAGATACACAAAAAGTAACACAACATGAGATTCAAATCGGGAAACCTCTATGGAAGGAGATGAGAGTACATACATGCATAAGGTAAATTGTAGAACTTAGCAGCACTATCATAAAGTTTAGCAGCATCTTTATATTTAGGACCCAACCATCTGTGGATCTTCTTATCTGCTTCTTTCTCATACTTTTCTCCCATCGCTATTACATCCGCCATTGAAATTTCTTCTCTGCAAGTTTCAGGAGAGAAGTGGGAAGAAAGAAGAATTTGGTAATGACTCCAAAACACAGAGAGAAAGTGGGAGAGGACTGTGTTGGAGTTTGAATTTTAAACTCAAACTTATTTCTGTTTTGAATAAGTCTGTAGATTGAGTCTCAGATTAGTTCCTATTGAATAGGGAGTGCCATTAAATTAGGAGATTTCGTTTTATTCTTTACTGGCTAGTTACTGACTAGTTTAGCTTCTATAAATAGGAGAAGTTCGTCTTTGTTTTCTCTGTACTGAAAATCTGAAGTTTAAGTGAATACAATTCTTATTCTTCAAATTGTTGTCTCATCTTTTATTGTTTTCATTCTCTGATTGTCTTTGAGATATTGCAGGTGCTAATATCTTACATTTGGCATCGAGAGCTTGTGCTCGATCCTTGGTGTTTCCGCTGGTCACGCAGTGCAGTTTAGGTGTTTGATTAAAGGTTCCAATGAAAGATTCAGTTCAGCCTCAGGTTCCACAGTTCAGTGGGAAAAATTATGATCGATGGAGCATCCAGATGAAAGTCTTGTTCGGTTTTCAGGAGCTTACAGAGATTGTTGAGTCTGGATTCTTTGATGTGGATGATCCAGCAGTTGGTGCAGCTCTTCCTCAAGCTCAGAGAGACGATTTGAGGGAGAACAGAAAGAAGGACAAGAAAGCCTTGTACTACATACATCAAGCTCTGGATGATGCAATCTTTGAAAAGATTGCAGGTGCTAAAACATCTAAGCAGGCGTGGGAGATATTACAGAAGGCTTATAAAGGTGACGACAAGGTTAAGAGTGTAAGGTTGCAAACCTTACGAGGTGAATTCGAAACTTTATCTATGACTGAATCTGAATCAATTTCTGCATATTTTTCTAGAGTGCAAACTGTTGTTAACAAGTTAAGAATTAACGGGGAAAATATATCAGATTTACGTGTTATAGAAAAGATTATGAGGTCCCTAACGGAATCTTTTGATTACGTTGTTGCTGCCATAGAAGAGGGTAAAGAGTTGTCTACTCTAACCATTGAGGGACTGGAAGGTTCACTGTGTGCTTATGAATACAGAATGAAACTAAGGAAGACTGGTTCTTTGGAACATGCTCTTCAAAGTAAAGCTGTCATTACTGAGAAGGGAAGCTCCAGCAAAGGAACAACATCAACTCCAGGCAAAGGTGACTCTCCACGTAAGAAGAAAGACAAATCCAATGTTCAGTGTTATCAGTGTAAGAATTGGGGGCATTACAGAACTGAATGCAAGGTTAAGACACCAAAGAAGAATTCTGAACATTCTAATTATGTTGACGTTGAGGAACCAGAAAAGTTGTTCTTTGCTTGCAGTGTATCCCGAGAAGATCATGACAGCAACGACACTTGGTTTTTGGACTCCGGTTGCAGTAATCATATGTCCGGTAGCAAGGATTTGTTTTCTCACCTAGATGAATCTGTTCGTGGAGTAGTGAATTTTGGAAACAAAGCCAAGGTTCCTATTTTGGGTAAAGGTAAAGTGCTCATTGTCTTAGCTGATAATTCCCATCACTGCATTCGTGATGTTCTTTACGTACCTAGTTTGCACTGGAATTTGTTTAGTATGGGACAATTATCTGTGAATGGGCTTCGTTTTGTCATTGATGATGGTGTTTGTACTATTGAGAATCGCAACAAGGAGCTGGTTGCTATGGTGAAAATGACTAAAACCCGTTTATTTCCTTTACCTATAAAAACTGAAACTGTATGTGCATTCAGCAATATTGTTTTAGATGACAATTGGTTGTGGCATTTTCGATTTGGTCATCTTAACTTCAATGGGCTTCGTTCTTTGGCAAAGAAAGATATGGTCACAGGGCTGCTACTATTGGAAGAAGTTCATCGAGTTTGTGAAGGTTGTATCATTGGCAAGCAACACAGGCACCCGTTTCCAGTAGGAAAGTCACGAAGAGCAACAAGGCAGTTGGAGATTGTGCATTCAGACCTTTGTGGTCCAATGTTCAGTGTTATCAGTGTAAGAATTGGGGGCATTACAGAACTGAATGCAAGGTTAAGACACCAAAGAAGAATTCTGAACATTCTAATTATGTTGAGGTTGAGGAACCGTAAAAGTTGTTCTTTGCTTGCGGTGTATCCCGAGAAGATCATGACAAACAACGACACTTGGTTTTGGACTCGGTTGCGAATCATATGTGCGTAGCAAGGATTTGTTTTCTCACCTAGATGAATCTGTTAGTGGAGTAGTGAATTTTGGAAACAAAGCCAAGGTTCCTATTTTGGGTAAAGGTAAAGTGCTCATTGTCTTAGCTGATAATTCCCATCACTGCATTCGTGATGTTCTTTACGTACCTAGTTTGCACTGGAATTTGTTTAGTATGGGACAATTATCTGTGAATGGGCTTCGTTTTGTCATTGATGATGGTGTTTGTACTATTGAGAATCGCAACAAGGAGCTGGTTGCTACGGTGAAAATGACTAAAACCCGTTTATTTCCTTTACCTATAAAATCGAAATCTTATGTGCATTCAAAGAATATTGTTTTAGATGACAATTGGTTGTGGCATTTTCGATTTGGTCATCTTAACTTCAATGGGCTTCGTTCTTTGGCAAAGAAAGATATGGTCATTGTGGCTGCCACTATTGGAAGAAGTTCATCGAGTTTGTGAAGGTTGTATCATTGGCAAGCAACACAGCACCGTTTCCAGAGGGAAAGTCACGAAGAGCAACAAGGCGGCTTGAGATTGTGCATTGAGGACCTTTGTGGTCCAATGCAGACTGTATCACATGGAGGTAATCGTTACTTTCTTACTTTCATTGATGATTACAAGTAGAAAAGACTTGGATTTACTTTCTAAAGAACAAGTCGTAGCTTTTGAAACTTTTAAGAATTTCAAAGTTTATGTTGAGAAGCAAAGTGGTAGCAGTTTGAAGATACTTCGCACTGATAGAGGAGGAGAGTACAACTCCACTGCTTTTGGTGATTTTTGTAGAATGCATGGAATTAGGCATCAACTCACAACAAATATACTCCACAAAGAAAACTAAGTTGCGTAGAGGAAGAATAGAACTATCGTTGAGATGGCTCGCAGTATGTTGCATTACAAAAATTTACCAAAATTATTCGCAGGCGGAGGCGATTTACTCGTCTTGGTTACATTCGAACCGTTGTCCCACCACAAGTGTTCTTTACATGACTCAGGAAGAAGCATGGAGCGGTTATAAACCGGATGTTGCAGCTCTTCGTGTGTTTGGGTGTGTTGCATACGCTCATGTACCCGGTGAAAAGCGTCAAAAGCTTGATGAAAAGGGTGAGAAATGTATCTTTCTTGGTTACGGTGAAGTGACTAAGGGGTATAAGTCACATTCAATCCTACCACGAGTGCTTTCATTATTAGTAGAGATATTGAGTTCTCTAAAGAAGAAGCACGGCAATGGACAAGTGCGTAAAAGGTTCATATGGGAATTGAGTTAGATGTCATCGAGAATGAAGAACCACAACCCGAACCCCGAATTCCTATAGTACAAGACAGGTCCCTCTGACAACAACCGAAGCGAATACTTCAACTCGATTCGTCTCGAACAAGTGCGATCACTCGTGTCTCCACACGAACTCGTTACATTCTGCTCGTTTTCTGTGGATTACATTGTAACTAATGATAATGATGAATCTGACGAAGAACTTGTTAGTTTTGCATTATTTGCAGATTGTGATCCCATAACCTACGAAGAAGCAAAGAAGCAAATGGTGGATGGGTTTGTGCAATGAATGAAGAAATTCAATCCATCAAAAAGAATGACACTTGGGAGCTGACTACTCTTCCTCCAGGAAAGAAATCAATTGGAGTCAAGTGGGTGTATAAGACGAAGTACAAGTCTGATGGAAGTGTGGACAAATTGAAAGCGCGATTAGTTGTGAAAGGCTATAAGCAAAAGGCTGGAGTTGATTACTATGAAGTGTTTGCTCCTGTGGCTCGACTTGAGACGATACGTTTAGTTATTTCTTTGGCTGCACAAAAGAAATGGCAACTTCACCAAATGGATGTTAAATCAGCATTTCTTAATGGCGTACTTGAAGAAGAAGTGTTTGTGGATCAACCTGTAGGTTATGCGACTTAAGAAAGCTCTGTGGATCAACTCCGCACAAAGAAAGGGAGGAAGATAAGGTTCTGCGACTTAAGAAAGCTCTGTACGGGCTTAAGCAGGCACCACGAGCATGGTACACTCGTATCGACTCTTACTTTCAAGAACAAGGTTTTCAGAATTGCCCACATGAACCCACTTTATATATGAAGACAACTACAAATGGAGATATTCTTATTGTTTGTCTATATGTGGATGATTTAATCTTTACTGGTTCTAATTCAAGTATGATATCTGAATTCAGGAAGGCTATGATTAGTCACTTTGAGATGACTGACATGGGTCTCATGTCTTATTTTCTTGGACTTGAAGTTGTGCAGAGAGATAAGGGCATATTTATTTCCCAAAAGAAGTATGTTGCTGATATATTGAAGAGGTTTAAGATGGATTCTTGCACTCCTATCAAGACACCGGTGGAAGCTAGATTGCATTGGGATCAGATTGGTAATGATGAGTTGGTGAATCAAACTCATTATCGTCGATTAGTTGGCGCTTTTACGCTACCTAACAGCAACCAGGCCTGATGTCACATTCGGAGTTGGTTTGATTAGTCGATTCATGGAGGCACCTAGTCAAGCTCATCTACAAGCTGCAAAAAGGATCCTTCGCTACATAAAAGGTACACTAGCTGATGGTATTTTTTATGCTTCGTCTAGTAACTCTGAACTTGTTGGTTATACGGATAGCGATTGGGCTGGTGATCATATGGATCGTAAGAGTACTTCTGGTTACGTTTTTCTTATGGGTTCTAGTATAATTTCCTGGTCATCAAAGAAGCAACAAGTGGTAGCTCTGTCCACTGCTGAAGCAGAATACATAGCAGCAAGTGCTACTGCATGTCAGGCTGTTTGGTTACGTCGTTTGTTGGAAGCCTTGAATGGCAATCAAGTTTCTGCAACAAAGATTTATTGCGACAATAAGTCTGCAATTGCTTTAACCAAAAATCCAGTGTTTCATGGAAGAGCTAAGCATATTGATATCAGGTTTCATAAAATTCGTGATCTTGTCAAGCATGGTGAAGTTATTCTAGAGTATTGCAAGTCAGAGGAGCAGCTTGCAGATATATTCACCAAACCATTGAAGGCAATTGTTTTTTACAAGCTCAAGCAAACATTAGGTGTTTGCGATTGTGAGTAGTTATGTGTTTAAGTTTAAGGGAGGCTGTTGGAGTTTGAATTTTAAACTCAAACTTATTTCTGTTTTGAATAAGTCCGTAGATTGAGTCTCGATTAGTTCCTATTGAATAGGGAGTGCCATTAAATTAGGAGATTTCGTTTTATTCTTTACTTGGCTAGTTCTTCGACTAGTTTAGCTCCTATAAATAGGAGAAGTTCGTCTTTGTTTTCTCAGTATCAAAATCTGAAGTTTAAGTGAATACAATTCTTATTCTTCAAATTGTTGTCTCATCTTTTATTGTTTTCATTCTCTGATTGTCTTTGAGATATTGCAGGTGCTAATATCTTACAGACTGAGGAGAATAAAACCGTGTTTGTTCTTTCTGGTTTCGTGTCTGATACTCTACATATTTCCGCATATCTCTAGGAGTTGTGTGTTGGACCGGACTAGTTAGCTAATGGGCTAAACCTTTTTGAGCTATATCGGCCCGAACCGGTCTGACTATTTTGGAAGAGATCACTGTAGTAATTACTGTCTATATTCCATCAGATACCCTTTTCTCTGTGACATAAAGTCCTAAATAATCAATAAATTAGATAAAATAGAGAAGGGGACACAAAGTAGAGGGAGAAAAGAAGAAAGATGTGAAAAACTAAAGGAAAACCTTGACTTTGGTCGGGCAATTTTGAACAAAAGTCAAGGCGATTGGGGTTTTGATATTTTTTTCACTTTGATCTTCTTCTACTCTGGTCTTCATCATGGTTAATGATGGAGATTCTGTTAGTGATACCTTTTTCCTCCCAACACGTAGAGAGATGCTTCGGGAGGTTCTTGATTCGTAGATTCTAGGGTTTTTATTCGAAGATTGTTGGTATGATTTTTCTCCTAAGAAGAAAGAATTAATTCTTCCTATTTGAATTTTGAAGATCTTGGATCAGGTAAGAGAATAGATGATATTGTTTTTGATGATTTTGAAGAAGATCTTGATATTATTATTGGTAGGAAACTACCTCATATGTTAGTGAAGAATACCTTGCAGAGGGCTTGCAGAACAAATGGTTTCATGCATATGACAATCCATGGTGAGTCTTTGTATGTATTTGAGTTTGACGATGAATCTGATCGTATTGTGTCTATTGAATATGGTCATGTATACATTTTTTAAACCATTTTTTGTCCATCTTTGGCATCCTCTTATTTAGCAACAAATTGCGGAGATGGAATCAATTCCTGTGTCGTTTAATCTTAGGAAGTTTCCTTTGCATATGCGAAGTTCAAAATCTCTATCTAGGATTGCTAGTATAATTCGTAAACCAATAATGATGGATAACTTACGACTACTATAGTTAGGATGAGTTTTGCAAGGGTTTTGATTGAGATTGATGTAGATTGTGAGTATCCTTCATCTGTTCCATTCTTTTATGAATGGAAACATGTGGTGGAGTATCCTTGGAAGGCTCCTAAGTGCACTTCATGTAATCCTTTTGGCCATGTTGCTGTTAATTGTCCATGGGTTAAACCTAAGGAAGTTATTGCGGAGGTGCCTAAACATACTAGTGTTGTTGGGAATCATTAAGCCTAGGTTGTGAATGGTTCTAGGAAATCAAATTCTAAGCTCATTATTGATACTTCAAAGAAAGACGTTTCTAACTCTTCTCATGAGTCTATAAAGGATGAAGCCATTTTTCCTGAGGGTAATAAGGAAAAAGTTTTTATGGAGGAGGAGCCTAGTGTAATTCTACCTACTGCAAATAAGTATGATGCTTTGCTTGAATTAGATAAAGATATTCAATCTCTAAAATATGGTAAGAGTTCGGACTCAGCCACTGTTCTTGGAGTTAGTAATTCTTTTGGGATTGATTTAAGGTTCGTGAGACTATAACTGCTGGAGATTCCAAAGGTAAATTTTTCTCCAAGAGTGGTAGTAGTTCTTCAGTTTTATCTAGTATTTCTCTTATGGGAGTGGAACTTGAAAAATCAACGCTTGTAAAAAGGCCTCTCATTGTCTTAAATAATGTTTAAAGTTGGAAGTTCGAACACTAAAGGGTTAAATGACCCTGCAAAACATCATCAAGTAAGTAGAATTATTAGTTTGAATAAGTTATCAATCATGGGTATTGTGGAAACCCATGTGTTTGTACCATAAGTAAAAATACCACTTAATGGGCCGAATTGATACTTGAATCATGTTTTGGTCCTCATCCAAGCCCACTAACCACCAACCAAGGTAGCCCACCGGTCCGCACAGACTGATCAATGGTCAAAGTCGGTCAACTATCGAAGTCAACGTCCGATCAAGGTCAATGGTCAAAGTCAATGGCTGGTCAATAGTCAAAGTCAATCATCGGTCAACTATCGAAGTCAGTCGCACCCCTAGCCAATTTTCAGTCTTGTAGCCAGCAATGCTGCTAACCAATTCCTAGCCAAAAATTCTTCCGCACTGCCAACCAGTCCCCAACCAGTCTCCAACCATGCTCCATCCACGCTGCCAGCCATCACGTCTGCCAGCCATCAAGCCAGTCCTTGCCCATGCAGTCAATTGTTTCGGCCAAGCAAGTGTCCAAAGAATCTTGCCCGAATCATTTATGCACTGAATTCCAACGGTTTCATCCATTGAATTCCATGCGGTACTAATCTGCAAAGAAGCTTTAACCATGCGGCACTAATCGCACCCATTTCAGCCATGCGATACTAAAGGCAAAGCAGATTTCAGCCATGCAAGACTAAAGGCAAGCAGATTTCATACATGCGAAATTAACTATAGTCATTTGTTTCATACGTAATTGATGATGGTGGCTTGAATGAGCAGTTAATGTAATTTATGTTATATTTAGATATGAAACTATATAAATAGGTGGGAGCAGAAATCAGGAAAGGGGGAGGCCGAGAGGAAAAAGAGACAAAAAATAGACTGTAATTCGATTATCAATAAAACACTACTCCCCAAGGGGATTCACCCGTGGATGTAGGCAAACCATGCCGAACCACGTTAAACCTCTGTGTCTCTTTATTTGCTTTCCAATCCGTCTCCAAACCCTAATACTCACCAAAACTATCCATTCATCGTGTTTCGTGCCCAAAAGTTATTTTGGGTACAAACACCATGTTCAAGCTAAAAATAAGGATGTTGTTAGGTTATTTATAAATAAGAATTGGTGTTTGGAGAGTGGGGTGGAATCCTTTTGAAATGTCTGTTAATTTGATGCACTATGCCTCTCTGGCAATATTTTTGGATATAACTACTTGTAGGAATTTTAAGTTTGATGTGACCTTTGTCTATGGTAATAATGATAGCAATATAAGAGTGATAATGGAGTTATTTTGGAGGAAGACAAGGAAATTGAACTTTAGTGCACCTCTTTATTTTCTGAGTTATTTAAAGTTTTCGGCTCTTAGGGTATTAATGATCCCGATGCTGACTTTATTGAATTCTTAAAGGTGGTTAGTGAATAAGATGTTGCTGGTCTTATTTCCCTATTATTATGGATGAAATTGTTCACTCCCTTTCTTATATTAGCTCTAGTAAATCTTCGGGTCCAGACGACTAGTCATTTTTTCAGAGTTTTTTGGTACATCAGTAAAGCTGATTTTGTAAGAGCTATTCAGAATTTCTTTACTAAGATCAAGCTTCTTGGAGAGGTAAAGTTGACAACCCTTCCAATATTGTTGATTTCTGTTAGAGCATTGCACGGTTGAACTCACAAGTGTTCCTATCTCAAACTTGTTGTCAAATTTAGTTGATCAAAACTTTATCTTGATTTCTAGTCTACTTTTGTCAAGTTTCGGGTTTAGGATTAGAAGTGTGTAATTGAGTATCAGAAACTACCGAACACCCTTAAAGATTAAAGATTAAAGATTGAAGATCAAATGAAGACAACAAGATTTTGTCAACGAGAAAACAGTAAATACAGAAAACCCCCGGGACCTAGTTAAGTTTTGAACACTCTCAGAATTAAGCCGCCATATAAAGACCACTTCTAACTTCGTATAGTTGAGACCAAGTAAACTACCCTTAGTTACCTAGTTTCCTCAGTATCCGTCTACCTACAACCAATCTGGCCAACACACGTGAATCCTAAGATAGAGTACACTAGCTATCATAAGTTATTTTAACTTCTCTGAAGACTTTAAGCACCCAATCCTTTAGATCGTATTCCAAAAAATAAAGGACTAATCAATTTGGTAAAAAGTGCTCGTGCTGAGTAATATAGATGGGTTCTTCCTAAGAAGCCTTGGATGAAATTTAATACTAAGGAAACTTTTACTTCCAATACGATTGCTTGTGCTATGTTTGCGAGGAATTCTACGACAAAGTTTGAAGGCAACGATACTTGTATACATAACTGAACTCCTCTTTGGAGGTCAAAACCAGCTATTACCTTAGTCTTTTAATAAGCTGAGAAAATGTAGTGAAACAGTATCATCATATAAATCGAAGCGGAAAAAATGAATAAATTTCTAAAAAATGAGGTAGATTCATATTAAGAATAGGGTTGCAATAGAAATCACAAGGGAAGACTAGGTTTGTGTTAGAGAGGGTTGCACTAATTGTGTTTGGTTTCTCTTTTAGTCAATTTTGGCTAATTTCTTTGTAGGAACCAAACACAATTATATTAAGAAGTGTGTGAAAGGTTACAAAGGAAGACTAGGGTTGCACTATTTATAGGACATAGTGAACCACTACATGATACAACACAAGGTAAAGAAGAAAAACTAAAGACATTATGCGCTAACACTGTGCCTACACTTATTTTCCAACACTCCCCCTCAAGCTGATGCTGCCACAAAGTGCATTACCTTGGTGAGACAGGAAAGAAAAATAACAATGCCAAGACCTTTTTGGTGAACACATCAGCCAGTTGATGTTGAGATGGAACGTAGGTTAATTTCAAAAAGCCATCTTCAACCAATTCTCTAATGCAGTGATAGTCAATCTCTACATGCTTCGTTCGAGCATGAAAAACAGGATTGGTTGCCAAACTGTTTGCTCCAATATTTTCACAGTAAAAAACACTTAGTTCTTTAAGAAAATAAGAGATCTAGATAATTTATGCACTTGCAGTAGCCAGTGATTTATACTCGGCTTCTGTGCTGGAACGAGAGATAGTTGTTTGCTTATTGGAGGACCATGAAACAAGAGACTTGCCTAGAAAGATGCAGTATCCACTAGTAATTTTTACTGTCAGAACATCCATCCCAATCCGAGTCTGAGTAAGCTGTAATAGTATGATAGTTTCCAACTGAAAAAGTTATACCATAACCAATACTCCCATTTACATAACGTAAAATGCGCTTAACCAGTTGTAAATGAAATTTCGTAGAAGCATGCATAAACTGAGAGACATAATTCACAGTAAAACATAAGTCAGGTCTAGCAAATGTGAGATATTGCAAACCTCCAACCAGGCTTCTTGTAAAGACCCTCAAGTTAGTCAACGCTATTAATCTAGTCAAGATATGATTTAGCTAATTGTGACTCGATTAGTTTAACTTGAACGTTAATTAATATAAATTAGTCTAACAACGATCTAGATACGAAACTAGTATCATTGAATGGGTCTCGAAAAGTTATGCGTAATGGACTACTCAAACGTGTCATTCGGACATCAGACGAAGAAGATATCTGTTATCTGAAGTGAAGGGTAAATTGGTCATTTCATATTAAAGTGTTACCAAGGAAACCAGATTTTCTTCTCAGGGAACCCTTCGTGGATAACTCAAAAGCAAATCGATAAGGTCGAGGAGTTTCTATTTTTTCTTTCATTTCCTTTTCTTCTCTTTTCTTCTTCTTCTGCTTCTCTTTCTCAGTTCTTCTCGCTCATATTTCAGCGAGAGATTTTTGAGTGGTGAGTGAGGCTTGATTTATGAGAAGCAACTGATGAAGATGTCTAGATGATGGAGAATATTGTATGGTTGTTAGGTTTAAAACAGAACAGTCGGGTTTGAATCTGAGAGTATCAAAATTAAGGTTTGGAAGAAGAACTCTGGGAATGATTATAAGATGGAATTGATGTTATAAGATGTTGTTACGATATGGGTTTGAATTGAATTAGAGTTTTAAGTTGAATAATAATCTGTATTGATAGTTAGGGTTTTTGATAAGTATTTCAAGGAAGAATTAGAAGATGAAGATGATGTGAATGGGATTTAATTAAGCATGGGTTTTAGGAACAAGTCATGAAGAAGAAGTTTGTGGTGTTAATTTGAGAGTTCGATTTGAAGAATTAAAGTTAGTTGTGGCTGTAGTTGAAATTCAGGATATGTAGTTAAGTTGCTGCTATTATTGTTGATTGAACTGAACTGGGGGTTTGTTGTTGTCTTAAGAGGGCCTGTTGAATCAAGTCAAGCAAGAAAGATGATTTGATATCAAATTTGCTGGAATGAACATATATTGAGGTAAATGTTTCTCTAAGTAAATTATTATAACATTCAGTTCTTTGTTGAGTATGTATCTTGGATAACAGAGTTGAGGATTGGAATGAATTTACTGTGCTTTTTGGAGTTATAAGTCATTGGTAGTGATGGTGAACTGATAAAAAGATTATTGAAGTTACAAGGGATATATGTATGAACTGTGTATGTGTGAGAATGAAATAGAAGTGGAGTTTGTTGTTGAACTGAGTTGCAGGTGGAATGAGTTTGTAATGTTGTTGGTGTTGTCGGTGTAGTTGAATTTGAAGGTGGAGATATAGTATGGTCTGATTTGGATGTAATTGTGATCTCCAGACGGTTTTATGGTATGTAACTGCAGTTTAGATTACAAGTGGTGGTGCAGGTCGTGTAAGGTAGATTGGTTATAATGAAGATGATGTTGTTGAAGAATGAGATTACCTTTGATGTGTCAGTTTGATGGTGTTGCTTGAGTTGTTGGGGTTATATAAATGAGGGAGAGCGTATTCTTGGAAGCATGAATTAGTTATGAAGTTGGAATGGTAGTATCATTGAAGTTTCAAGGGATATGAGTAATCTGCTGAAGTTTGAAGTGCAGGTTTGTGATCGTAACTGATATGGTTAGGTTATGTTGAAGTACATAGAGCTTGGGTTATAAGCTAAGTTGAGGTTGAGTTAAGAGTTAGACATGCAGGTAGTTGTAGTTGAGTTTCGTGATGATTATAGGGTTGCAATTAGTGTTGTTGTAAAAGCTTGGAACTGCTGAACTGCATGTAGGTTATAGTTTTGTTTGTAATTGAATTGTTGAATTCTATTTCAATGAATGAAATGTTTTAGTTGTTGTGTAACTTCTGTTCTTGTGTATTAGGAATGTTAGTCATCCTAGTCATATTGTCTGACTAATTATGTTCTTAACTTACTTAGATATTTGACTGAGTCGAATCGGACCTTAACTCGGTTGACTAGGCCTAACCAAACTGTAACCGACTCAGTGACCATACCAGTAGACCGTTGACTTTGAACCTTAATTGGACTTGACCTTGGATTGACGTTGACTGTTAGCTTGACCCTTTAACTGTCAGTTTGACTGTTACTGACTTTTAGTGGACTCAGATGGACTGAACTTAGATTAATGGGCTAATTTAGAGAACTTGGGATTAGGACTAGTTATCTTGTGTTGATATTGGACTCTAATGGTCTGAACTAGACTTTGACATCTTCTACAAAGTTGTAGATATTCTTAAGACTTATCTAATGAACTATAGAACCAACTTAGTTGGACTAGTAAACCTTAGATGAGTTAAAGTAAAGAATGAAAAGGTGTAAGTTCATAAATGGACCTTAGAACCATTAGATAGTTCACTTAGCTTATAACTAGAGAATTGTATGAAATTATGTTTCGATCCTTGTGTGAGATTTTTGGCTAAACTCTTAGAGTGCTTGTATTATTAACAGTTAGACTTTATTGATCTCGAGGTAGGCGTGGCTTGTCATCAAAAGAGGTTGGAATTTATATTTAACTATTTTTTGATTATTGTTGTTTTCCTTTTCCAAATTTTGTGTTTAAAAAATTCATGTATTGACTGATTGTTCTTTCCGTGCATTGTTTAACCTTGATTTACGAAAGTTTTGTTATTTCTTTTAATCTTTCCATTACTTGGAAAGGAATCATAATGCTTTGTTCGTCTTTATTAATTGTTTGGGAAATAAGAATTTCCATTTGATTGTTTGGAAATGAGAATTTTCATCTGTGGTATATAGGATACTGCTCCTTCATTTATACCTACTTACTTTCGAGCTTTTATGCAATAAGTAGGTGCGGAACGACCGATCGAGTCACCATATAGCTATCTAGGTGCGTCTTGAGTCACCATATTATATTTTGTTGGAAGGAGTTAGTTCCATATACATGATTGTTTACCTCTGTGAATTGGTTGTGTTTTAGTGTTAGGGAAAACTTGAATTGTTTTCAAATCATTTCCAATGATTACTTGAAAGTTAAATATTATTCTACTGGGCACCCCTTTTAGGGATGATGTCCTCACCCATTCCCACTTTCAGTTTCAGAGAAAGATCAGAATTGCGCAGCGAAAGCTTCGAGGAGTTGAGTCTGTTAGTTGGTTGACTTCGGATATGTTTATTATGTTGTATAAGCTATTTGTAAACCAAATGACTATTGTATATGTATCATTTGAGATGAGTTCTTGTATATATACATTTCAGAGATGGCTAAATTTTTTGGATTAAGTTTTGTAGCAGATTTCTAAATTGAATGTTTAAGTAAATGTTTTAGATTCTTAGTGCCTCTTTATTTAGTTAATCTCTTGGATTAGTCAGCTGCTAGCTTTGGGGGCGCTACAGTTTTGGTATCAGAGCTCACTATTAGATCTTATATGGGAAAAGATAGGAATAGCCAGTGCCAGTTAGTGTAATAGATTAGCTTAGAACTGGATTGGGTTGTGAGATAAATAGTAATCACTAAAAACTATCAATAATTAAAATATTTATTTGATTGATTGATTTGTTTGTCTGATTGTTATTATGTAATGAAGTAAAGATTGTAGGGTACACCAATAACTTTAGCTAGTAAAGATTGGAGAATGATTAGTTTAAAAGTATGAACATGTAGACAATTCAATACTAAAAATTGTGAGATTAGTATTATTGATAATCTTGAAAATCATATAGTAACTTACTGAATACTTTGACTTATACGTAGAGTACACAAATTATAATTACATAAATATTAATAATATTTTTACAATATTCGTAAGAGTAGTTAGAAACCATCAATGTTAATAATAAAAATATGAATATTATTATAGTGATTATAGATGATAAAATAGTAATAATAATTTTTAATAAAGTAATGATTAGCATTTATGTCATATTGAACTCAGCTTAACTAGAATTTCAATAAAAATATATAATGATAAAAATAATAATTATGATTAAATAGCTATGGAACATTAATAACGCTTATCTACGGTTAAAATTTTGTGAATAAACTAATGACAAATTAGAAATAAATGTTTTGTGTTTAAACTAGATAGTTAATATAACACTTATGAGGCGTTATACGTAAGAAGGTGAGGATATAACGCATCAAATAAAAAGACTCAACTTGTTATTAATCTTGTACTGAATTATCTTTAGTCTAACAAATGATCCTGTAAATCTTTAAAATTACACAAATATACATGAAGTAGTAACAACAGTATTCAGATGTTTAGTGTAAGATTATAATGAAAAGGAAATAAATTCATATATTAATATGATACTTTACACTAATAACAAAATCTCTCCCTTGTTGCTAAACTGGTCTGGAGATTTTTGACTAATCAACAAGCTACATGGGATCAATTATTCAACGCGAAGTATCTACAGAATGATTCTTTTTGGGATTATCAGGTTAAGCAGGGCGACTCTAATACTTGGAAGGATATAATCCATGTTTATTCATCAACAATTGTTGTTGGTTCATTGGGTCAGGAAATACCATACAAGTTTGGAAAGATCCATGGATCCCAAATCTGCCGGGTTTCAGACCACACAGGTTACATAACTCGACAATCCAAGTGACGTGGGTTTCAGAACTATTTATTCAGGGGCCAAAAATCTGGAATGTGGAGTTATTTCCGCTGGATCAGGTTGAAATTATATCTCAAATATATATTTCGCAAGACGAGGAAATTCAAGACAAGTTAATATGGATGAAAACTCCTTCTGGGCAGTTTACAACAAAGTCATGCTACAAACTTCTCTCAGATAATACTCCAACAACCTCGTCGATGGAAGAATTTCCATGGAAGCAGTTTTGGAAGCAAATTAAAACTCTACCAAAGATCCAGAATTTCATGTGGAAAGCTTTCAAGAAGGAATTGCAGTTTATGTTAATCTCAGCAAATACAATCCTCAAGTTTAGAATATATGTCCTTTGTGTGGTGCAGCCGAAGAGTCGATACTTCATCTTTTCTTCAACTGTCAGTTCGCATTGGAAGTATATCATTCTAGTCCGATATTGATTGAAAATCATGGTGATACTGTAATGGAGATTATCAGTCATTGGTTGGCTTACCCTGACCAAGAAATTATGCTGAATTTAGGTTCTTGCTTAATATGGAATATTTGGAAGACAAGGAACGATTTGGTCTTTAATAATATTCATATTTCAGCTGGCTCTTGTATTCACAAAGCCCTGGAAGATTTTAAGTATTTTGATCTTCATCATGCTGTGAACTTCTGCTCGGAGATACAAGTTAATGAAAACAATATTGCAGTTTGGGAACTTCCACCTTCAACGTTTGTGAAGATTAATGTGGACGAAGCGTACAATAATGGCAAAGGTGTTGTGGGAGCAATTGCGGTGGATTCGTTTGGTAATCATCTAGGATGTGGTGCAATATGTTTTGATACTTTTTCAGCAGTAGTGGTAGAAGCGAAAGCATATGGCTTTGGAATAAAATTGGCTAACATACTACAAATTTCTCGTGTAATTGTGGAAGGTGATGCATCTGATATTCCAAAAGCAGTGACAGGAAATACGAATGAGATCCCTTGGAGTATTTGCTCAACGGTTCTATCTATTCGTGATCGCATCAAGGATTTTAGTGAAATTATATTTGTAGCTATTCCTAGAGATGCTAATTCTATTGCGCATGACTTAGTTCAATACGCAATCTCAAACTCTATTAACAGATGGTGGTATCATAATGAACCTCCAAATTGTATTATGCAACGTCTAACATTCAGTGAGGATTAATATAATTTTAATCTGTTTCCTTCAAAAAACAAATAACAAAATCTAAAGACTATTAGGATATATTATAATTTTATGCAGACTCAAATTTAGATTATATTAAATTACCAACACCGGAATTTAACAAGACATGGTATATCGATTCAATATGAATGAATAAAATTTGTTATATCAACCTTTATATGCATGTAGAATTATATTTAGAAGATTAAGGCTTTGTTTATCAATTGGACTAGCAACTTAAGAATAATGAGAATAATATCACAATTGATAAATACTATTTGAGTAATTAAGCTAATAGCAGATCTATATTAAATAGTATTTGGAAAATTTAATTTATGTATGGTATTAGATTAAAATTTAAAATATCAGATATTATAAATTGACATGAAATCGAATTCGGATAACTTATATTGATAAATAAAATAAATAATAATAAATAAATTCATTAAATTAAATTTTGATGATTAAATTGTTTAAAATGCTGCGAATTATGTATATGATTTATGACGTAAAAGTTTTGGGTTAAATCAGTTACAATAGAATTTAGAGGTTAATTAGTCATAATAAGTTAGCACTAAGTTAATCCAGCACTGGGAATAGTGAGGTTAGTAATTTTGATGTGTTCGGGTGATACTTGTTACGTAGGTAGTCATTGTCAGGCGTCATGAACCTAGATAGGGAAACTGCATTCTTGTATCACTAGGCGTTGAAGGGAGACTTTCTTCTTTTAGTGGACTGATAGATCCCAAATTTTACTTAGAAACTTATTTACAGAGTATTTTCTCTCGAAATTAGAACCAGTAATTTATTGGAAAGGAAATTAGTATTTTGAACCTAGAGCCACAAATTTTAGTTGTAGAAAGCCATGTAGGTTTGTGCTTTGTTTCATGTTGTTTGCGCATAGACAGGAGAGAGGATTTTTCTATAAGGTGGGGAGTTTTTAAGACTAGAAGGATGGTTCGATTTTCGAGGACGAAAATGTATAAGGTGGGGAGAATGTAAAGACCCTCAAGTTAGTCAACGCTATTAGACTAGTCAAGATACGATTTAGCTGATAGTGACTCGATTAGTTTAACTTGAAAGTTAATTCATAGAAATTAGTCTAACAACGATCTAGATACGAAACTAGTATCATTGAATAGGTCTCGAAAAGTTATGCAGAATGGACTACTCAAACGTGTCATTCGGATATCAAACGAAGAAGATATCTGTTATCTGAAGTGAAGGGTAAATTGGTCATTTAATATTAAAGTGTTATCAAGGCAACCGACTTTTTTTCTCACGGCACCCTTCGTGGATAACTCAAAAGCAAGTCGATAAGGTCGAGGAATTTTTATTTTTTCTTTCATTTTCTTTTCTTCTCTTTTCTTCTTCTTCTGCTCCTCTTTCTCTGTTCTTCTAGCTCGTATTTCTGCGAGAGATTTTTGAGTGGTGAGTGAGGCTTGATTAATGAGAATCAACTTATGATGATGGAGAAGATTGTATGGTTGTTAGGTTTAAAACAGAACAGTAGGGTTTGAATCTGAGAGTATCAAAATTAGGGTTTGGAAGAAGAACTCTGAGAATGATTACAAGATGGAATTGATGTTACAAGATGTTGTTACGAGATTGGTTTGAATTGAATTAGATTTTTAATTTGAAGAATAATCTGTATTGATAGTTAGGGTTTTTCATAAGTAGTTCAAGGAAGAATTAGAAGATGAATATGATGTGAATGGGATTTAATTAAGCATGGGTTTTAGGAACAAGTCATGATGAAGAAGTTTGTGGTATTAATTTGAGAGTTCGATTTGAAGAATTAAAGTTCGGTGTGGCTGTAGTTGAAGCTCAGGAGATGGATTTAAGTTGTTGCTATTATTGTTGATTGAACTGAACTGGGGGTTTGTTGTTGTCTTAAGAGGGCATGTTGAATCAAGTCAAGCAAGAAAGATGAGTTGATCTCAAATTTGCTGGAATGAGCATATATTGAGGTAAATATTTCTCTAAGTAAATTAGTATAACATTCAGTTCTTTGTTGAGTATGTATGTTGGATAATAGATTTGAGGATTTGAATGAATTTACTGTGGTTGTGGAGTTATAAGTCACTGGTAGTGATGTTGAACTGATAAGAGGATTATTGAAGTTACAGGGGATATATGTATGAATTGTGTATGTTTGAGAATAAAATGGAGGTGGAGTTTGTTGTTGAACTGAGTTGCAGGTGTGGAATGAGTTTGTAATGTTGTTGGTGTTTTCGGTGTAGTTACATTTGAAGGTGGAGATGTAGTATGGTCTGCTTTGGATGTAATTGTGATTTCCATACGGTTTTGTGGGATGTAACTGCAGTTCAGAATGCAAGTGGTGGTGCAGGTCGTGTAAGGTAGATTGGTTATAATAAAGATGATGTTGTTGAAGAATGAGATTAGCTTTGCTGTGTCAGTTTGATGGTGTTGCTTGAGTTGTTGGGGTTATATAAATGAGGGAGAGAGTATTATTGGAAGCATGAATTAGTTATGAAGTTGGAACGGTTGTATGGTTGAAGTTTCAAGGGATATGAGTAATCTGCTAAAGTTTGAAGTGCAGGTTTGTGGTTGCAATTGATCTGGTTAGGTTATGTTGAAGTACATAGAGCTTGAGTTATAAGCTAAGTTGAGGTTAAGTTAAGAGTTAGACCTGCAGGTAGCTGTAGTTGAGTTTGGTGATAATTATAGGGTTGCAATTAGTGTTGTTGTAAAAGCTTGGAACTACTGAACTGCAGGTAGGATATAGTTTTGTTTGTAATTGAATTGTTGAATTCTGTATCAATGAATGGAATGTTTTAGTAGTTGTGTAATTTCTGTTCTTGTGTATTAGGCCTGTTAGTCATCCTAGTCATATTGTCTGACTAATTATGTTTTTAGCTGACTTAGATAGTTGACTGAGTCGAATCGGACCTTAACTAGGTTGACTAGGCCTATCCAAACTGTAACTGACTAAGTGACCAGACCAGTAGACCGTTGACTTTGACCCTTAACTGGACGCGACCTTGGATTGACGTTGACTGTTAGCTTGAGTCTTTGACTGTTAGTTTGACCGTTACTGACTGTTAGTGGACTTAGATGGACTGAACTTAGATTAATGGGCTAGTTTAGAGAACTTGGGCTTATGACTAGCTATCTTGTGTTGATATTGGACCCTTATGGTCTGACTTAGACTTTGACATCTTCTACAAAGTTGTAGATATTCTTAATACATATCTAATGAACTATAGAACGAACTTAGCTGGAATAGTAAACCTTAAATGAGTTAACGTAAAGAATGAAAAGGTGTAAGTTCATAAATGGACCTTAGAACCATTAAATAGTTCACTTAGCTTATAAATAGAGAATCGTATGAAATTATGTTTCGATCCTTGTGTGAGCTTTTTGGCTAAACTCTTAGAGTGCTTGTATGATTAACAGTTAGACTTTATTAACAACGATCGATTCGAAGGATGGACCAGTGGATCGTGGATCTCGAGGTAGGCGTGGCTTGTCATCAAAAGAGGTGGGAATTTATATTTAACTCTTTTGTGATTATTGTTGTTTTCTTTTACCAAATTTTGTGTTTAACAAATTCATGCATTGTCTGATTGTGCTTGCCGTGCATTGTTTAACCTTGATTTACGAAAGTTTTTTTATTTCTTTTAATCTTTCCATTACTTGGAAAGGAATCCTAATGCTTTGTTCTTCTTTATGAATTGTTTGGGAAATAAGAATTTCCATTTAATTGTTTGGAAATGAGAATTTCTATCAGTGGTATATAGGATATTGCTCATGCATTTACACCTACTTACTTTCGAGCTTTTATGCAATAACTAGGTGTGTAACGACCGAAAGAGTCACCATATAGATATCTAGGTGCGGCTTGAGTCACCATATTATATATTGTTTGGAAGGAGTTAGCTCCATATACATGATTGTTTACCTCTGTGAATTGGTTGTGTTTAGTGTTAGGGAAACTTGAATTGTTTTCAAATCATTTCCAATGATTACTTGAAAGTTAAATGTTATTTCTACTGGGCACCCCTTTTAGGGATGATGTGCTCACCTGTTCCCACTTTCAGTTTCAGAGACAGATCAAAGTTGCGCAGCGAAAGCTTCAAGGAGTTGAGTCCGTTAGTTGGTTGACTTCGGATATGTTTATTATGTTGTATATGCTATTTGTAAACTAAATGACTATTGTATATGTATCATTTGAGATGAGTTCTTGTATGTATACATTTAAGAGCGGGGCTAGTTTTTGGGTTAAGTTTTGTAGCAGATTTCTAAATTGAATGTTTAAGTAAATATTTTAGATTCTTAGTGCTTCTTTATTTAGTTAATCTCTTGGATTAGTCAGCTGCTAGCTTTGGGGTCGCTATACTTCTGTAGAATGCATCATCATCTAGAGGATCACTATTGTAGAGAGATAGTCTTGGAACTGCAGCGCACGGTACTAGTAGGAGCATAGGTAAGCATGTCAGCTTTTGCCAATAACTGTAGAGCATACTTCTATTGTGTGAGAAGGATAGAAGTGGGAGACCTTATGCAATCAATACCAAGGAAGTAGTGTAGTGGACCAAACTCTTTCATAGAGAAATCTTGATGCAGAATGGTCACAAGAGAATCAAGTAAAATTGGAGATGAGCCAGTGAAAATAATATCATCCACATACAACATAAGAAACACTTGTTGCTGACCAGAAGAATAAAACAAAGAGTGATCACAAACTGACTTATGAAATCCATATTTTTCAAGAAATTTGTTAAACCTTTCAAACCAAGCTCTAGGACCTTTTTTAGACCATAAAGGGATTTTATAAGATGACATACATGAGTATACTTTTTTTCATCTATAAAACCCTTAGGTTGAGCCATATATAAATTTTCCTTGAGAAAACCATGCAGAAAAGCATTAGATACATCCAATTTCCTGATATCTCATCCATTTATGACTGCAATGGTTAACACACATTGTTTTAGTTTTTATAGCTGGACTGAATGTATCTGAATAATCCACACCATCTTGTTGAGAATATACTTTTGCTACCAATCTAGCTTTAAACCTCTCAACTGATCCATCTGAGTTATATTTAATCTTGTACACCCACTTTCTTCTAAGAACATTCAAGCCTTCCTCAAAAGGAACCAAGACCCATGTCTAATTATCTTCAAAATTAGTATTTTCATTTCTCATGGCTACCACCCACTTAGGATTCTTAGATGCTTCCTTGTAAGATTGAGGTTCTACTTCAGATGTCAACAAGGATTTTATAAACATTGGTAAAGAGAGAACAATATAGTTGTGTGCTACAAAGTCAGAGGGCAGATTTTTGGGCTTTGAAACACCCCTAGACAATCTAGTAGTGATAGTTCTGACAGGTAGCTGAGTGAGTGGTCCAGAAACAGGAGGAGGTAAAGGATATTCAATTATTGGTGGAGCGGGAGCAGAAGTAGATGGTATTAGAGGAGTAAAACAATTACCAATTAAAAGAGTCATAAGCACTGGTGACATATAGCATAGGGAAAAACTTTTTCACCAAAAGTGACATTTCTAGAGACAAAAGTTTTCTTAGTTATACGATCAAAACATTTATAGCCTTTACAGAGAGGACTATAGCCTAAGAATACACATCTAGTAGACTTAGGACACAGTTTATCAGATTTATAAGCACTGAGATTAGGATAACAACTGCATCCAAATACTCTAAGAAGACTGTAATCAGGAAGTGCGTCAAACAGAACTTGAAAATGACTGCAATAATGAGGAATCTTACTTGGAGTTCTTTTGATAAGAAATGCAGCTGTAAGAAAAAAATCGAACCATAAGTGTTTGGGTAATGATGCTTGAAAAGAAAGAGTGTTGCCCATCTCAATAATGTGTCTATGCTTCCTCTAAGCAAGACCATTCTGAGCTTGAGTATGTGGACAAGAAATTGTGAGAGTAATGTCACAAGAGTCAAGAAACAATTTAAAAGGTCCATTTGTTAGCTCAAGAGCACTATCACATTGAAAAGAGACAATTATAGAGTTCAAAAAGTTTTTTATTTGTAGTTTTAAAGCGTTGGAAACATTTTAAGATGTCATACGGGTGTCAAAGGGTATATCCAATGATATCTGTTATAGTCATCAATAAAAAGAATGTAATAGACTGCACAGGAGCAAGTGCCCACATGTCACAATGAACAAGTTGTAGAGGAGAGGTAGATACCCTAGCTGAAAGAGAGTAAGGAAATTTGTAATGTTTCCCTAGTTGACATTCTTGACAAAGAGTTGTAATAGATTTTGAAACAGTGGAATTATGCAACTTACTTAGGATTTTATGAGAGGGAAGACCTAGTATCTTGTGCCAAAGAGAAGGATCAGTAAGTATAAAATTGTACGAAACTATAGGAGCATGTTGAATAGGATAAATATTATTGCAAATTGGTCTTCTGCTACCACTTCACTGGTTTGAAAATCTTTGATATTATACCCCCAATCAAATATCTCAAAGGAAACATGATTATCCTTAGTAAATTGAGGAACACATATGAGATTCTTGCACAAATATGGAACCAATAGAACATTCTTCAACAGAAAATCAGGATGTAGAGTTGGGATTGTAGAATTGCCAATATATGTAATGGGAAAAAACTTACCATTGCCTACCATAACATGTTCATAACCTTTGTATGGAGTAACATCATAAATTAGAGCTGAATTATTTTATTGTGAGCAGATGCAGCTGAATTTGGAATCCATTGAGTACCAAGCAAAGACTCATCATTAGTAAAAGTCAAGCTTGTAGAGCAAGTATAAAATTCTTGTGGTGATGATTCAGTTGAAGGCTCTTGAGGTGGGGATATATGATAAGCATCTGAGTGTGGTTATTCATTCAACATCAAAAGCTCTGGGATTTGGTGTAGATTTTGCTTTTAGTTGCTGATGGCTTAAGGGTTGAAGGTGCATATCGAAATATGCACCTATTTGCAATAAGACCATACTGTTTGCAAATCTGAAACATAACTTTAGAGAAATCGGTTGGTGTGAAGTATTCTGAAGTAGTATTACCCCACTATGGGGAAGGGTTCTGAGGTGAAGGATGATATTGGGGATGATGAGGGTGAAACTGAGGTGTATGGGTACCATAACCACCATTTCCATGTGAACGAGATCCGGATTGAGACGAACGGTTCCCCCCCTGAGTGTGAAGATGATCCAGAATGTTCATTTTTTTGAAGCACTCCAAAAGAACGCTCGACATTTTCTTTTAGCCATTTGATACTTTTTGAATCTTACAAAGTTGGGAATGTCCAATGTCTGACTGAAATCTTGTACAATTGTAGTCAACTTTGGATGGATACCATCGTCTAAGAAATAACTCGTATTGTGTTGGTGACCGTTATTGTTGGAATTAAAAACATAGGTATATCATGAACCCAAAAGCATTTGAAATTCATTTCCTCCTTTTCTTGCCAAGAGATCACCTACTTTATTTGCTCTTCTGTCCACGAATTCAAAACCCCTAGAATATACTAGTTGTTTTTCCAACTTCTTAATTTCCTCTAGAATTGCTACACATTTTCAATGGATTGTTGTTTCCCTTTATTGTAAGTACATAACATTTGCTTGATTGTCTCCTTGTAATTTTGCATATTGTTTGTAATGGCCCAACTTGTTTTCTATATCAAGACTACATCTTCGACTTCTTTAGCTGAGGAAGTCCGACAACTCCCCGTTCCTGCACCTTTGAACATGCTTGTCCGATTGCGCATAATGAAACAAAAATCCACCATCAGTATTAAGCTTATAAGTATTGACATATGGAAATGTCCAGTAAAACTGAGACTGTAAATTGTTTCTTCATTTGTGTGCTATTGTGTTCAGGATTCTTGGATGCCAATAATGCATAATGCCTTGTTATATCTAATGTTAATTGCTTCGGGCTCCTATTTTTTTTCTCAAAGATTCTATGACACCGTTCTTTCCAGATAAACCAACATTTAGTGGCAGCTAATTCCATTAATATTGAATTCAGATCCCTTTTCATCCATTCATTGTATATATCTAGTAAAGAAATATTAATTGAGTTTGAGTTAGAACATACTCCATGTGAACGCATTGGGGGTAAGTGCCACACTCTTCTTGCATAAACGCAACCAAAGAAAAAGTGGACTCTTCAGCCTGCAACCGAAGAAAAAGTGGATGCTTCTGTCTTGTAGGCAATGCATTTTGTAAATATTCCCAAATGAATAGTTTAATCATCTAGAATGTGTCCATACTCCACAGACCTTTTTAGAACCTTTTAATTTAGAAACTAAACCAGATTGGTTTTGGAGTTTAGCATATAGATATTTCACTGATAATTCTCCATTTCTAGTCAGGGTTCATCTGATTTTTTTTCTTTTCAGTTTTCCAGTCTCAGTTAAGTAGAGTTTGATGTTTAAAATTTCCCTAACCAAAGAGTTTTCAAAAACAGAACTTAACAAGTCAATATTCCACTTTTTAGAGTCATTGTCAATTAACTGTGACACAAGTGTCATGTTTTGGTTTCCTTTGAGAATATATTTTTCTAGAACCTCCTCATGTTTGGTAACCGCCTATCCTCCCAAATATATATATATGGAAGTGGCATCACCCATTTCCCAAATATTGTACTGTTTGATAGTATGTTAAATTCCCTACAAGATGCACTTCCGAGAAGCTCTAAATTTCTTCTTAGAATGGAGTGCTACTGTATTTTTATTATTTTATTTTTTTTTTTATAATATTGACCTTTTAAAATTTGGGGGAAATTATCGTTTGGTCCTTTTTTAGGTGGTCCCAAGACTATTTGGTCCAGCGGAAAAAGGCATTTCCTATTTGGTCCAAAATTATTTGAAAATATAAAATGGACAAATATACCCTTTCACACTATTTTAGCATTAATTTTCGTAATTTTCATATTTCCATAATTAATTGAGTTCATGCGCTCTGATGAACTTTGAACTTTCTACTTATTTTCTTGTAGGACTTTATTCTGTTTGATGAACTATCAGGGTGTTTGGCAGTGCTTTTAATGGAATCGAGTTCATTCTTAAAATTAACACACAACAAAAAATTTATTATTATGAACAAAAAACAGAGTTCATTCTTTCAGTGCCCAATCAAAGTTCATTACTATGAGCAAAAAAAAAAAAAATTCATTCGTCAAAATGTACACCCAACCAAAGTTCATTATGATAAACAGAAATCAGAGTTCATTCGTCGAAAATGGACACCTATCAAAGAAAAACTAATTCAAACCTAGAATAGGGTTCATTCTTTATAATGAACACACGCCAAAAAAAAAAAGTTCATTCTTTCGAATGAACGCTTAATAATTCATAGTCTAAAATAGAGTTCATTCTTTAACATAAACATACAACAAAAACAGAGTTCATTTTTTCGAATGAACACCTAATAAAAAGATCTAAATATAGAGTTGATTATTTAAATCTTCATCATCTTCATCGTCGTCATCATCTTCAACAACAACAATAGTAGCAGAGAAAAAGAACACAAAAAATCTTCATCGTTCATCATCATCTTCATCGTCAAAACCTAGAAGAAACGGAAGAAGGAGAATTATTTTCATCACTGTCTTCATCATCATCGTCTTCATCATCAACATTGTTGTCTTTGTCGTCTTCATAAGAAAAAGGGTCCTGTTAGGGGAATAACCGACTTTTAGTTTCATAGGGAATGATAATCGGGTATTGAATTAAGCATAAATTAATTTTCTCTTTATTTGGAACTTAAGTTCCAGTAATACCCTTATAGATTTTGTTACAGAATAATAAAGCCACTCAAACAGTCACGGTTCACGAAATCTCCTCCTTAATTATCTCCGTCTTCTTCTTCTTCTCCGTTTTTATTCCCTAACTGCATCTTCATTTTAAGTTAATTATCCATACAAAACTATCTATTTAAATATTGTTTAACCAATCAACTATCTATTCACCTTGTTTTATCTCTAAAAAACTCTAATGTAATCTCATCTTCATCTTAACTTAGCTTATCGTTTTAATCTGGTTTTAGTTCAATTGATAAAGAGAATATCCATCAACACCCTGTTTAGAAAAGTAAATATGAGATTTGTATACTTACAGTAGTTCAGAAATCATCAAGTTTTAGAAACTAATAGTGAGATATATGATTGAAGATCAAATTCCGTGAATGAATCAAGGTGTTGACAGGTATGCTCTTGAAAATTTTCTTTTTTTCGTCTTTTTTACGGTTTTAAGTTTGTTAATTAGCCTTTTGTTGTTTATTTTGGGGTTCTAAGGATTTGGGGGTTTATCGTTATTTTTGTTGATGAAATTGTGTTTGTGATTAAAATTTTGACCTTGCTTGTTTTTGTGGTGATTTAGGATTCACAAAAATCGTAGACGCAATGAAACAGAACCTGCTTCGAAACTATAGCGAAGTATGAGAGCAACCTAAAGAAGTATACATGGAACCAGCTAAAAGAACGAAAAAAGAAGGATGGGAAATTCAAATGCTTCCAGAAAAATGTACGAAGAATGCATGGGGAATATGTTGCTCTTTTTTTTTTTGGAAGCAGAATATATTGCTCTTGACTTTCATTGGGATATGTTAGTGGACCTTTTTATTCAATGGATTAATAAAGGGTCTCAATTAACCTGTTAGAAAACTGTGCTCACCGTCATAAATGCACTAATTTTTTATTTTATAAACTCAAAGGGTAGTAACGGAATACCAAAGCTAATTCCTATAATCCATGTATACTAAACTGATTGCAACAGTCCCCAAAGAATTTACAAAATTAATACTAATTTATATTTGTTTACTATTCCCTAACCTATATAACTGAGTATATATATGTGATCCCAGACTCCCAAAAGAGTATTTCGGCCACTACAAAAAAAAAAAAAAATTACATCATTCGTGACCGTTATCTCACGTGGATATTGTCCACCCTAGGACCAAACAATAATTTCTATGACCAAACAACAATATACATTTTTAATAGACTAGGTCAACAGGACCAAACTAATTCTATTATATTATTTCTAGGACTATACGGTAGTTTGTACTTAAAAATTTGCGCATAGATCCTTAGGATGACTTACTAATTAACTTCCAACCTATTTTATTAGTCATACCTTAGATTAATTTTATTAGTCGTACCTTGCTTATAAAAAAAAAAACTCGCTAATCAACGGGTCTACACGGATAGTCGAAATATTTGATATAGATTCATTTAGAATCAGTGTTTTTCTCCACTAAAAGTCTCCTTGATATCATTTATTTTCTTTGTAAGTTTTTAAGCAGAACAGAACAACCCATATTAAATAGGATATTTTCACTGTAGCTGCCGGCGTTATTTTTCAATGATGCCGACATGATCGATGGATTACCGTCATTAAAAAATCATGCAGACAGTAACAATGAAAGATCCCCAAATAAAAAGAGTGTTCCCTAATTAATTGTTATTGGATATGGGCATTCTTGATAACATAGATTTGTTCAAAACTATTTTAGTAGACTGAGATAAATAAAAAGTAAAAAAGAACACGAATAGTTCAAAATTGAATATTTAATACAGCTTAAACACTTGGCACTAACTGGAACGACACTGTTGGTTTTTGCGTGCATGAATTCAAAACGTTGGACTTCCCAATGAATTAGGAGTGGTGGAGTGTACTCAATTCTAAAGTAATTGCTACTAGCACCATTGTTGTGCACTACTTTTAAAGTCCTCCTTCTAGAGACTAGTGAGCAGTGAGCGACTCCATTATTGAACAGAACGCCCTCTTTTAAGACAGAAGAAGAAGAAGAAGAGGAGGAACACAATGGGTAGGAGACCAGGAGTAACAAAGAAGAACCAAGTAGGAGCAGAGGGAACAATAATGATGCACTACTCAAAGATCAGGTTTTTGTACACATTTCTCTAACTTAATTTCATTTAAACTCTACAAATGCAGCTTGGTCATTTTTTTTTTTTTTTTTTGGTCAGTAGTAGTGTATGGGTTGTTTTTTCTATGATTGTTATGGCATTGTATGAGGATACCTTGTTGGTTATGATTGTTAAGTTTAAATTCATTCTAGGTTAATGTTGTATACGATGCCATTGTTGCATGTTAGTTCTTTGTTGGTGATGGTATTGATTTTTGATTCTTGGGGTTCTGGCTTTTGAGAAGTTAAAAGATTTTCGGGGAATGGGGTTAATTCCATTGTTGAATGTTTGCTTTTTGTTATTGATGGTATTGATTTGGGGTTTCGACTTTTGAGGAGCTAAAGATTTTGGGAGAAATGGAATTAATTGTTGGATGGTTTCATTGGTGCATGTTCGCTTTTTGTTGTTTATGGTGTTGGTTTGGGTATTGTGGAGAAGGACTTTGTGTGAAATATTGGAAATGAGGTTAATTTTTTTTTTTTTTTTTTTGTAATGATGATATGCGGGATTTTGATGGATCCTTTCTATGGCAATTGTTGCATTATAGGAAGAATCTTTTTGTTTGTTTTTTGATTGTGAACTAACTTGAACTTATCGGTTTTGTGCTTTTGATAGTCTGTCAATGAAAATCCGTCCTCAATTGCAAAGGATGGTACTACTGAAGCAACGACAGCTGCAGCAGAGGATGGATCATTGCAGGAAACTAAATCAACTAGGAGATCTAAGCGACTTCTTAAGGCAATATCTCCTACCGAGGATTTAGGTATCCAAAGTGAGGTTGGAAATGTAGAAATTGTGTTAGATAGTGACGCCGAAGCAGCACAAGATCTCCCGCGAAGTCGTGAAGTAGAGAAAAAGGTGTCTGACGAAATAGAGCGCCTTTTTAAACTCGTTGAACAACAACAAATGAAAATTGATGAACTGGTAATGGGGATTATCTGGTGTTTTTCATTACACCATTGTTCCTAATTTGTGGATTTTTTTTTATTTATTTTTTTTTTTTTGATTTGATATGTTTTTTTTTTTTTTTTTTTAAAGCAGGCTGCTGAGAGGGGCTTCTCACTTGAAGATCTAATTAGTGTGGCTAAAATTGGGCTAAAGGCAAAAGCTAACAAGTACAAGAACATGTATGTAGATGCGGAAAGGAAGGTATTGTCATGCCTACTTTACTTCTTGTTGGTGTTGTTAAAAGAAAAAAATGCATAACGTTTCTTCGTGATTGAAGTTGTAGTTTCTGTTGTGTCATAGTTGCCATTGTAATGTTTTTTTCCTTTTCAGATCCAGGGCTTGCAGAAAAAAAAAGCATGAGCTAACCAGAAAGTTGGAATGTGCTAATGCCAAACTTGAAGGGGTACGTAAGCATTGTATCTTTAATACTACAATAAGCTGAGTTTGCATTATGATGTTCAGTAGATGAGAAGGTAGATTCTTTAAACGCATTTGACAGCAAAAAAAAAATCCAAAGTAACTATAATGTAGTTTCATCAGCTAATTGCCAAGAAAACATGGTTAGCAAAGCTTTTAAAGCATCAAAATTTCAAGAATTTCTCAATGGTGTCACCTATTTGGAAAGTTTGAGTATGTTCGCGTGTTCAATTGATGTTGTGGGTCCTCCTCTCTTTTTTCCTCAGTATGAAATGGGGAAGCAGTGTATGTTTGAGGTAATTGAGAAGTTCAGGGATGCATCTCTCTTTACTGGTCTAGCAAAAACAACTGAAACTATAGTTGAGCTTCCATTAACTGGTGGTGATGGCGGTAATACTCTTAAGCGCTCAGCTCAAACAAAAAAACCACAAGCAGCCAAAAAGAAAGAATGTTAGTGATATTTCCAAGCTCTCACCTGAAACAAAATCTCAAACAGCCAAAAAAAAGAGAGTCGTTGTCGTTAAAGGTAGTGCAACCTATATGGAGTTATTTTTCTCAAATTTAGGAAAGCCAACTTTATCATCTGACAGAAATACAGTAAGAATTGTGACAATCTGTTTTACTGTTTGCACAGGTGATGGGAGTGATCTAGCAGGCACTCAAAAGTAGGAATCAAAATGAAAATCTGTCATCGGGTCGACTTGGTCAGAAATGTGCAATCCAATTTTCTTCTTTTTTTTGCAAACAGGAAATTTCTTGGTTGGAATTGCGTAGAAAAAAAAAATTGTCCATTTGAACCAATTATGATTGTTCTGTTAGTACATGTACTTATCGGTTAAAGAAAGTGATGACCTCAAACAGCTTCTGTTTAGTGCTAGTTTTCGCGGTTAAATTTGTGTAGTTCTTGAAATGTAATGCTATCTTGCTTGTAATTCTTGCTTACTTCTTGCTTATAGTATAATTTTGCATGCTTCTTGCGATGCCGATTTTTCATCATAACTACATGCACAACATTTTACTTGTTGATTTGGTCTGCTACTGCTCTTCATGGTCCCGGCACTGCAAATAGACCAAACTTATCCCTTCAGGTACAAATATAGAGCTCAACCTGGTGTACTCTAGTCGGAAGCCGGTACTGAAAATCTAAAGGTCCCAATCTTTGTTGGTATAACTTAATGTTCCAAATGCAGAACGGAATGAAAATTTATGACACATGCACATCAAGAACGCTATAAACTAGTGGAATGAGTATTTAAGAAAAAAAAAATGAAACAGCCTAGGTAATATTTCTCTATAAATAGGCACATTGAATCCATTTCTACATCAAACAATCGATTCATCCATCCCCAATACATCAGTAGTAAGAAAGAAAAAGAACATATAAACCTCAATGGCGAAGTTGATCGATGTTTCATTAGTTGTGGCCCTTTCTGTTGTTATTCATGCATTGATGCTAATTTCTGTAAGTGGTGCGAGGGATATCGAATATGATAATTCCCCTTCAGAAGCACCTTGGGTAAATCCATTTCCACAACAATGTAGGGTGATAAAACCATGTGCAGAGTTTTTGGGAAACCTTATAATAACAAGAAACATGCCAACCCACAGAGATGTTGCATGTTGCCGAGTGATTGTACAAAGTACTAAATTCTGTTGGGAAAAGCTAATGGACATCTTTGAGGAAGATTCATTTCCTCGCCTTCATCCTTGGGCAGAGAATGCTTGGGACAGATGTGTTAGTCTCGCGAATTCACCAGCACAAGCACCATCAGTAGCTGATTCTCCTGAGCCAGAGGCATTTAGTTTTCCCGAAAAATGTATTATTTCAGGGGGCGCTTCACAAATTTTGGATCGCCTTATTGAAACTAAGACCTTGCCAAACAAGAAAGATGTTGCGTTCTGCAAAGAAATCGTAAAGACTACCAAGATGTGTTGGGAAAAGACCATGGATTTGCTTGAAAATCCTAATTTAAATCCTCAACCTTTCACCGACCTTCATCCATGGGCGGAAAATACATGGAACGAATGTGTTAGAATTGCAAAATGAACTAGTTCGGATAATTAGTGCATTTACGCGAATGTACAACAAATATGCATCTCCTTTTTCTTCTGTGCAACCATAATGAATAAAAATCATTGAATTGTACGGCAACTACTTAGTTTCATGCGTCTTGGTTTATTCATCAATTTTTATTTTTATTTTTATTTTGAGATTAAGAGAAAATTCAATGTGTTAGTTTTAAAGAGAGTTTTTGTGATTAAGTTCCAGAGAAAACTAGCATGTCATTCATGCATAAACATGCATAAGTTGTAGGTGTAAATAATCCACAGGGACAGGTGGAGCGATCCTAAGCCATGGCGTACCAGAGCAAGCATGCACCTAGAGTACCGGATCGCCTCTCCAAATCTGGGCGTGAGGAAAGAGGAGCCGAGAAGTCGAAGAAAAAAGGGAAAAAGGCGTGATGCGATGGACATGTCAGAACACTGGAGCCATAAATGCAACGACAAAGTTGGTGAAGAGATAAGAAGGACTCGGTCGAGGAGCTCGGCCAAGAATCCCAAGGGCGACATCGGTTATTCCCATCGAGCGACGACATCGAGTGTGAGATGGCGGCGAGGCATCATTCGGCTCGGCGTAGCAACTCAAACAAATAAGAACAATCGGCCGGGGCATGTTGATCGCTCGAGAGGAACATCGAGGAAGCTACACCAAACCTAACACGTAATCTTTGGATGTATCATCACTTGTAACTATAAATAGAGACCATGTAGAGAGAAAGAACTCAAGCAAGAGGTGAGAAAGAGAGCATACTAAAGCATTGAGAGATAAATCCGTCTTGTAATCTTGAGTCGAGTAATAAGATCTTCTTTTACACCGAGTGGACGTAGGTAATCATGCCGAACCACGTATATCTTGTGTTCTATTACTTCCTTCGTTTGTTTTGCTTCCTTGTGTGTGTTTAGTTACCTTTGGATGTAGTGGTAGGATTTTCTACATCTACATTCAAGCCCGACTAAGGGGATCGTATAACATCTCCGGATACCTTGAAATCGGAGACCAAAAGGGAAACTCAAGACTCTAAGCCACCATGTGAGCTGGTTGATGCTAAGCGATAAACCCTTTGAGTCTGCTATCTTTGTTCTTTTTCTTAGTAACGTCTTGTTGAGTCGGTGGAGGTTAACTTTATGTTCTTGTTTTGTTATCTTCGTCTTCTTAGCAACATCTTGTCGAGATTAGTAAAGTTAGCCGTGCGTTCTTGCTAGTTATCTTCGTTTTGTTACCTTCGTTTCGAATTGGTATGAGTCCGTTTTCGTGTTTTAACGATAGTTTCCATTTTTCAAGCAAAACAAGTTTTCCGCGTAGGCGAAGTCATCGGAGAGCGACTCGTCAAGATAGGCTGTATGTTTGAGACACCTCGAGTTATCGGACGACCCATGAGCTCCCAAAATAGCATCTTTCGATGTTGGTAGAAGCTAGAAGGGGATTCCATCTCGTGACCGTGATCTATAACTTCCCAGCCGTTGCAAGAGAAATTCGGCTCTCCGACATCCATTGAGATAGTTGATGCTAAACGAAAAACTCTAACGAGGGGAGCAGCGTAGGTTACTAGAACTATCTTAGGGAGAGATATTGTCGCATCTATCTCCATTTCACACCGTCTTTATTTTAGCAAGGTAAACGAAGCGTGATAATGGTGGAAACGAGGCTAGCTCGATCATCGTTGAGTCTAGATCTTGGAAACCATGGCCGGCGGGATTATGAGTGAGCGGCCGAGTCTCAGCAAATCCTCGTTGAAAGCTTCACGGCGTCGGTGAAAAATTATAGGAATCTTAGGCCATCAACACGACGGTCGCCAAGGGTGTCGCTGTACCCATCATCCTGGCAGTGAAAGAAATCTTCGGATTAACACGAATGATTAATGATTTAAGCGCTAGGAATGTTAGGACAAATAATGGTTAATGCTTAGGAAGAGTACGAAGCGATGTGTCAAATGACTTTTCAAAATTTGTCCGTTTGCGGCAAAAAACGATTTGGCTCTTTGAGATCGGCACGGCGGCATAAAGGGAATCGTACTATAAAGATCTTTTCCACTGCGCAGCTTTGAACTCACTACCCCATCCCCTTAACCCTTTCGGCGATTCGAAGTAAGTCTTTGTCTCTTTCTTGCGTAGGAACGAACGGATAAGGCGGCGAGAAACGGGGGCGATAGCAAAGGCAATGGCAAGTACCTCCCGGGACGGCGGGATCTGAGGGAACCGTCGCGGCGGGATCCGGCGGGCGAAGAGGGACTGCAGTTCCCACACGGAGATAAATCGACCTAACGTAGAGCGAGACTCGGCGTTGATCAAAGGCATGACCACGGTCGACGGGAAGTCGATGCAGGCGAGATGGCGACTTCCCACCCAAGGATGAGGATTGGCCCAAGTCGGATGGGGCCCGAGGAACAGGGGCGGCATGGAGAAAACGGAGAAGCTGCATCGGATACGGAGGAGGAGGAGGAAGTCCAAACTATACACGAGGAACAAAGAAGAGGAGAGACAACCTACGAGCACCAAAGAGATTTAGAACGAGAGGCCGAAGGCTTAGGCGAGTACACTTGGCAGGAGGGAACCTAATCGAGACGTCCCCGGTAATGGTCATCGCCCCACCCGGCTCGGTTGTTCCCCAGGTAGTGACCAATCACCCAACGGCTCGTCGTCCCCCATCGCTCTCGCTGCCGAGACCCCAACCGCACCCCCACAACCGCAGCCCAGGACACCAAATGAACGGTCATTCTAGTCACGAGAGCACCAGAAACCGATGTTTTCGCCATGCGGCAAGTCGGAGAAGGCAGGAGGATCGGTAAGAGAATTGCGAAGAAAGGCACCAGCATAG
>JAJJWW010003875.1:0-29786 GCA_023531295.1 Papaver armeniacum | reverse complement strand
AATAAAAGTACCCATTATCCCCATGATATCATATAGTAGTGTCTTGAGAATACTAACATCTCGAGTACTATGCCGTAAGCTTCCGTCCGCTTCTTTTGTGCTAATTGCTCCTCAAACTCGTTGGGAGAGAAAAAAGAAATTTGGGGTGAGCAAACCTCAGCTCGAGGAATCTCAAAAAATAGTGCACCGAAAATTAAACCATGCAAATGGACGGATAAAAATAATTAAACCCATGCAAGTCAAAATCTTCAAAATTACTTACACCTTTTACTCACATAAGTCAACCTATAATTGTAGGTCCTAATCTCTGTCGAGTTATTGATCTCGGGTCATCCAATCATGCTTGTGGAGTTGGATGATCATGGATCAGATCCGGATCGATACGGTCGATCCGGATGCTCAATCGGGCTAGTATAACACACCGAGAGGGGCTTAATCGGGCTAGTATAACACACCGAGAGTCAGACTGCTCCAGAGGTATTTCGTACATGGTTTCATTATAGTGCTGGAGGTTCGTGTTACTCAGAAAGGTTCGTGTTACTACGCGTAAGAGTAACACTCGATGCGTCATTCCACACCGATAATGAGTACCGGAAATAAAGGCCGATATGAAATTCACATGATGGGATTGTTGCCACATGCTCCAACCGGAGAATTTCATGTATTCACGAGAATGGGATTGTTGCCACATGCTCCATTCTTGGTGAATTAAGTGAGGGAGTATTCAACACTTATAAATGGCTTTATCTTTTACAAGATGTCGCCGCATAGTTTTCTCGTTTTTTACAATTTTAACCTTAAATGAAAATCCACCATCAACATTAAGTCCTCGCCTAGCACACAATGGTTACACTATTGTGTGGTAGGCAAAAGATGGTGACAGCGAAAGATAAAACTTATGAGACAAAGTTAGATGTTACCCGGGAGAGACGGGTCATCCCGTCCCCTGAGCATGCGGCGTTCAAGAGGCGTCCGAGAGTATTCCCCTAGCATGATATCGGTCTTGCATGCTTGATCGACCTTGTTATGCCCGCTCGATCGAGGGCCCGCTCCGTTTGAATGCTCCGGTCCTTGCGGATCGACCTTGTTATGCCCGATTAGGTCGAGGGTTATTGCGCCCGCCTCGTTTGATCGTGGGCTTGTTGTGTACGCTTGATTGAACGTGGGTCCACTATGTACATGTTTCAAACGCTCGCCCCGTACCACCAAATCGCCTGGCGTATGCGCCTATTATACCTACTATGTTCCGATTAACACCGACCTTTGCGACTTGAGAAGTACCAACCTTGTGACTTGAGCAATACCCGACTTTGTGCCCTTGACCAACACCTGACTTTAAACTTGAGCACACCTGGGACTTGAAACTTCAGGGACTTGAAACTTATACCCGGACTTGAAACTTGTACCGGATTTGAAACTTGTACCGGACTTGAAACTTGAGTGATACCGGTGTTTGGACCCAATACCAGCCTTGTATGCTCCACCGTGAATGTGTGTTCTGTCGTGTGTGACTACACATCTCACACGCGTTTTTATACAAATACTTGACTCATGTCTTTTATTGTAGAATGAAGAAAAGAACTCTGTTGAGAAGTATTCTCTGGGATAATGCTGGTGCCAAGTCAGAGGTGTTGATGAAGCTTCAAAGATATGCCGAACATTGATGATGAGTTGTTCACACACCCTTTCAACTATATGAAAATATCCGTTCCACAAGATAACCCTTCTCCTATCGACTTGGTTTTTCATGCTCCGGGCCCTCATGAAGGATGGATGAGACGTATGTTGAGCAATGAGTACATCAAAGATAACTTGACCGGAGCGCAGTTATTGATGCAGCTTGAGTGTTGAAACGGCTCGAGAGGATGTTAAAAGTGGTTTCGGGTACGAACGTTGAGGTGGATCCCGAGAGAGTGTTGAAGAAGGATTCAAGCGAACGTGAGTCCGAGGAGAGAGTGTTGAGGCGACTCTTGAATAGACCATTGAAGCGGCTTCTGAGGAGCGTTGAAGTGTTTCCCTCTTCGCCCGATTTACCCTTGCGAATTCCATGCTTCTTGGTGACCATCTCTCATGTTGAAGAATTCCTTGGCGACGGTGAAGGAACTTCATGCTTGAGCCTCGATCCCCAAGCGTGCTTTACATGGTTTGTTCGTAGTGGTTTGTTATCGAGCTGTGTATGGAATATCTTGGACGTTGTTTCATCATTGTGGGAGTCGTGCATGTGGTGAGCGGAGTTGGAGTTTACGGACGAAGCAGGATGTTGTATCTCGGTGGTTTTCCTCTTGTGGAATCTTGGGCCCCTTTGAAGGTCAAGGCGCTTATTTACCATGAGGCTGTTTCTTTCTATCATGGCATATGTTGTTGTAGATGAGCGTTCAACGGCTCCAGGAGGATGACCAAAAGCGCGGATTCTCCAACATAGCATGATAGACATGTACCACTGTCTGATAAAGTGACTCGCCCTGATCTTGTTCGACCGCACCGTCCGATAGAGTGACTCGCTTTGGATCTTGCCTCGATATGACGCGTGGACATCGTTATCTTCTTGAGGTCAGCTTCCTTGAGGTATCGGCTCCGGTGGAAGGTTGCCGTGATAGAGCGTTGATACGTTACCTTATAGGCATTCTTTAAACAAAATGGCGGTATGGTATAATAACAATTTGAGAGGAGTTCGAAAATCTATCTTACTTGCATCATGCTCGTACATCCCTTATCTCGGTTGTAGCCGTTATATCCATCCATGGAGGAGAACATGCCGTGTCCACTGGTTGCATCTACTAACATGTCAATGTTAGGTAGAGGAGGATCATTTTTGGAGCAAAGACTGTTCAAGTCTCTCGAAGTCTATGTAGCACCTGATCTATCCATTTTCCTCATGTCCGAACTACAAATCGTTTAACAGACTTGGATACTGGGTATGACATGTAGATGATGGGCGACCAATTTTCATCTAAATCCGGCATTTCTTCATATCTCCAAGCGAATATGTCATACTCTTTGAGAAGTTCCAAGAGCTTCGTGCGTTTATCCGCATCAAGTTGAGCCGATGGAGATAGGGCTAGGAGATTCCTCAACGATTTCAATCTCATCGCTTGTGGAGTTGGTGCCATCTTACAAATTGTTGTGGAGCATCTAGAACTTGTTCTTGTGGTTCGTTCTTCATTATAGCATTCCATTGGGTGGAGAGACTGGGTACTTGTCTCCCCGCTAATTGATAATGACGATATCGGTATACCGCTTCCCTTTCTCGGTCACGACTCGCCACAAAAGTTCGTTCCCTCTTCGTGTGACGTGGGTGCGTCGGCTTCACCAGGATGGAGAAGAATGCTTCGTCGGCAAAGATGCATCGTGGGTTTTAGCTCTCCAATGATGCAAGCCGGTCTTCTTCCTACCGAGATTGACGCCCACGTGGGGGAGTGGGATGCAACGAACTTTTTCGATTCTTTCGACGGAGCTTCTCCCGTATGTGCTTTGGTTTGGTTTTCCCTCGAAGTCCGTCATTGTGGCGGCTTCCGTACGACCTTGCTGCGAGAGAACCTTGGATGTCCCGGGAGTCTTGAGAGTAATCACATTCAAGACGCTCCCCGTGTCGATAAGGGCTGTCTTGAACTCAATCCTTGATGTGCGTGCGGTGACATGTAGGGCACGAATTCGTGACCTTCCTCCGGTTGATTTCGGCAAAATGTCTCCGCGCGCCGATTCTTTGAGAGGTGTGAAAGTTTGCATAAACTTTCCACTAGAGAAACCGCTTCCCGATCCACCGGCCTTTGGTTCATAGTAAAACTATCACTTGAGGAAGATCGGTTGGAGGATTAGTCCCCAGGTGTAGGAGCCTCCATGACAGGACCGCTCATATCGATGTCGTTTATTTGATCGAGTCCATGTAGGTCCGTGCCGTTGAAAGTATCTTTTTCCTATGCGTTGAATGCATTCCTTGTTGGCCTGGGGCTGTTCGGGTCATATGGAAATCAATCGTTAATGTCTTAAGAAAAGTGAGTACCTCTTTTCGAGTTGCGGCCATATCCGTTTGAGTCTTGGCAAGAACTTCCCGTTTCCATCAAGTCTGCAATGGTAATGGGAGATGGTCCTCCTCTCGCCCCTCCGGCTCCTCGTCCCGATGAAGGAGTGGAAGTTGTTGCTCGGTGATTACCGGAGGTGTTACACTTGATGAGATGCCAAGATTTGCACTCAATGCTATGGCTCACAGTGATGGGAGGTGTTGTAATATCACCGCCGAGTGATCGAATTGAACGTTCCCCATCCAGCCTCACGCGTTCCTTGATTGATCTATCCTTCCTCAAGCATTTATTCACGGCTTCGACAAGGGTCTTGAGATATAAATCTTCCAAAGGGGATCCGTAAGCTGCGGCTCCATTTCTTTATCCTAGTAGACGTTGTGGTACCCGGACAAGTCTTTCCTCTGTGGAGTTGCCTCGAGTCTTCGTTGTCGGTGGACCATGTTGTTCGCCTCCCTCGAGTCCCATGTGATTACGCTCTTTACGCATCTCCACTGGTAAAGTGTGACTCGACTAAGGATTCGAGCTTTCTTGCTGCCCTAGATGCATGCCGACCTTCTTGTAATTTGGTTATATCATTCCAAAGGCGGAATGTTTCGCTCCGTCTTCTAGGATACCAGCTTGATTTGCCAAGACATCCTCCCGGCATTCTATTTACACTTCCCATGATATCCGAACCACCTATGGTCTCTGGGTGAGGATACATCGAGATGAAAACCGAAAAATTGAGGATTCAATTTTTGCAACCGATGATCAACCTCCCACCGTGGTCGCCAATTGTTTATGGGTGAAAACTACTTCGCTGAATTTGGTAATTTGGGGTGTGTGGATGAGTAATGAATCTAAACCTTAAACAAATGCATTGGTGAGTGCTTGTAGATTCGAGATCAATCCGTGCAAGTCCTACTAAACTAAGAAGAAATGGCCGCCAGGACTTGTTTCGGTCACAGTGAAGGAGATGGGGTTGATCTTAGGGAGGGAAGGCCAAGAAGGTGTTGAGAATGTGAAGGTGTAGACTTGCTTATGACTTGCAAATGAAAGTGAATAAGCTTACGATTGGTGTAAAGGTGCTCTGGTGTTTTCTTGTTGTTTTTCTCTGTTTTTCCCTTGTGTTTGAAATAGGCCTGAGAACTTATTTATACAAGTCATTGAGCCTTATTCACGTCTCTCGTGGAAGTAGAGGAAGTGGAGTGATGGAGTAGTGGAGTTGTGCGTCGGTGCCACACGACCGTCTTGCCCACTTCTCCTGTTCATCTCTAACCGTCCATGACTTCCTAACACGTTCTTGTGATGGCGCGTTGCACGCTACACGCCGTAAACCGCCTTGACCAATACCCCGGTATGTATCCCCTAGTTTGTGACATAATTGATGTCGGAATGTGTGGATCGTGGATCCACGAAAGGTAGCATGTAATGCTAATATGAATAACTGCGTTATTCAAGAAGTTGATACTTGTGAAGTATTGTGATGCTGAAAACTGACATCTTGGTGTGGTAAAGTGATGGGTGGTGACGCCTCACTGACCAATTAACTCCCGACCAGGCTTGTATAACTAAGCCGGGAAGTTGGACGGACGAGATGATCTTTGAGACACTCATCCGCGATCGTTAATGAATTAGGGTTTTCGAAGAGGTGCGCAAGTATCACTTTCAAATGGTTTAAACCAAGCATGGGAAGAACTTTGGAGAGGACCGACCCAGGGCATGTGTGTGTGACAAAGATGCCGGTGTACACGTCCATACCTCACTCGTCCCATGAAGGTGCGATCTAGGCCACTCAATTTGACCTAAAGAGGAGTGGTGGAGATCAATTTTTGATAGAATTTGGTGCCGCAAAAAAGCCGCACACCATGCTCTTTTCCCACGGCGCGTTCCAAGACGACCTAACTTGGTCGGTCTTGGTCGATTGGTTTGGCGTGAAGGTGGTAGGCTGGTGTTCACACCTATACCCTCGACTATCCCATGAAAACGTGATCTAAGCCACTCAAATCGGGCCCAGTGAAGTTAATGAGCGGTCGAGACTCGATTTACAGATTGGGAAAGTGTAACCACGCATGTTTGGGCGGGCGGTTTGGGATAGCCATGCATGGTATGCCTTGGCCGACCGCGAGGAGATAGAGAGGAGCCCCACGGTGGTCATCTTTGGTATGACCGGACCTGTTTAATCTAATTTCGGACCTCCATTCGTGTGGAGAAGATGGACGCTCGTGATGCTCAAAACCTAATTTTGGGTTTCAAAGCCGTGCGTCATCTCTTGTTTGGGGCGACGATTTTGTCACAACCAAACATGGTTGGTCTTGACCGATTGGTCAAGTGTGTAGCGAGCACATGGTGATCGTGTTGACATGCTCTGGGCCCTTTGAATCTACATCTACACCCTCCATCTATACCTCGCAAGATGGATGTTGAGACCGCTGCGACACACATGTAATATGCCGCAAACCCTAATTTAGGTTTTCCGTCCATAATGCTTGGTATGAACGTTTTTTTGGCAGGCTAGGCCAATGGTCGACCGTGCGGGTTCCGCATTGGCTCGGCAGTGGATATTCCATACCGCTTGGGGTGATGGAATTGATCCGGGTCATCCAATCATGCTTGTGGAGTTGGATGATCATGATCATATCCGGACTGATACGGGCCAGTCCGATGCTCAATCGGGATAGTATAACACACCGAGAGGGGCTTAATCGGAGCTGAGTATAACACCGAGAGTCACCAGACGGTATTTCGCATGGTTTCATTATAGTGCTTGTAAGAGTAACACGAAGTCGTCATGCCACACTGATAATGAGTACCGAAATACAAGGCCGATATGAAATTCACAGGATGGGATTGTTGCCACATGCTCCAACCCTCCGGAGGAATTTCATGTATTCACGTAATGGGATTGTTGCCACATGCTCCATTCTTTCCGTGAATTAAGTGAGGAGTATCCAACACTTATAAATGGCTTTATATTTTACAAGATGTCACCGCATAGTTTTCCTCGGTTTTTTACAATTTTAACCTTAAATGAAAATCCACCATCAACAAACAGGATACTACGCACTTGATTCCCTTAGCCGATCTCACCCACAACTAAGAGTTGCTACGACCCAAAGTCAAGACTTGATAGACAAATCCGTCTCACACGTAAAAGTCTATAGATTGAATAAAAATCTGCCTCCACGTAAATACCCAAAGAGTTTTGTTCCGTATTTTGATAAAATTAAGGTGAATAGAACCAATTGATAAACAAGACTTATATTCCCGAAGAACAGCCTAGTATTATCAATCACCTCACAATAAACTTAATCGACTTATGAAACAAGTTATTGTTGAATCACAAACGATGAGACGAAGTTTGTTTGTGATTACTTTTCTATCTTGCCTATCGGAGATATAAAATATCGAGCCAATTATTCCAATTACACTCAACAAAATAGAAACATCAAGATCAGATCACGCAACTACAAAGATAATAGTTGGGTCTGGCTTCACAATCCCAATGAAGTCTTCAAGTCTTTAACCTACAGGGTCTCGAGAAGAAACCTAAGGCTAAAGGAGAATCGACTCTAGTTATGCAACTAGTAACAAACAGGAGGTGTGGGTATTAGGTTTCCAAGTTACTAGAGTTCTCCTTTATATATTTTTCAAATCAGGGTTTGATAATAGGAGCAAAGTTGTTACACCGCTACACATCCTCGGTTATATCGAGGGGACAACGCATAGTCAAGTTCTTTTGTTTCGGAGTTCTTCGAAAATCAAAAAGATTATTCTCAAAGGAGATTCAAAGATCCTGCATATCCGCTTGGTGCGTGAGATTAACACATTCAGTTTTCTTGATGTCGATCATTGCAATCCAAGTTACCTTGGTAACAAAGCATTCAATATTCACTGTTAGATGAAAAACCTGATTCAAACAAGCTAATATATTTCAACTTTTAGATCGAACTTAGCTTGTTACACACAAATGAAATGTACCCTAATTTAGGTTTATGTAGCCGTACCTAAACGTGTACACCAGGTTGGTTCACAAATAATTAACCGAGGTTAGCCATATGATTACTCTCATATCAACCTTATTCATCTTAACCATAACTAGTTCAAATGACTCAAATGAAACTAGTTAAAGAGTTGTTCAATTGTTTAGAAAACACAATTGAAATCAAATTGGTTTGATTCACTTGAATCAATCATGAACATTATAGCCACTGTTTGCAAAGATTGCATTCCTTATGATTTAAATGTTTAAGTTCATGGACTTGACCGATTTGACAAAGTAACCACTTTAAGTATGCGTACGGTATGCATTTAAGCAACCAATTTTTGAGTTTGTAAAGTTTCCAAACTCAAAGAGAAATTTTCGGTTCAAAAACTTCCGCCAGCATGCATATGTGCACGCATACTTAAGGTGACTGGCTTTGTGAGTTTTACAAACCCAAACTCAGAAAATTCTCGGTTTGAGAACTTTCGCAAGACGCATACTTAACCTTGTCTCCTTCACCAATTTCGATACACATATGCATACTCTTGGCTCCTGCCTTATGGACTTATACACTAATGTACGAACACACTATATATGCTTATATCCAAAGATGGTTACATCATCAAATCTTTATTTCAATCATTGAAACATTCTTGTATAATGTCAATAGCCGTTTTCACACACTATTAGCATCAAAGCAATTTTCAAGATATTGAAATAATCATTATAGAAACCTTCCAAGTCTTACACCAAATGATTGTATCACACAAACCATGTAAGATGTTACTCGGCAATTTTCTCATGATATAAGATGAACTTGGTCGGCGAAAGTTTACCAAATGGTTATTTCGAGAAATATGTAAGAGAGATATACTCAAATCGAAATCTCAAATGTGTATAAAGAAAACTATATCGTAACACGACTTATGTCTCAATATAGGAGATAATATAAATAGACTTTCCAAGTGATAGATAAGTTCAAGTCTCCACATATCCTTTTGTCGAAGAAGTTCCACAAGCTCCCTAGTAGTTCTTCGTCTTCAAGAGAGCCGAGAGATTTAAGCTCAACTTCACTATCTATGTCCTAATCCGAGACATCTACAAATAGGCTAAATCAAGACTTATAGTTTTGATCACTAACATTGACAAACATAAAGAGAGATGAACGCATGCGAGATTTAACCGAGCAATGCTCTAACACTTTCATGTATGAAATAAAATTCTAATGGCTTTGGCTACTATGACTTTCCTAACCACAATTTTTTTGAGGCTTCACCCTCGAAATAAGAAATTATAGTGATGCTCGATTATAAAAAGAAATAAAAAATGATAAATTGTGGGTTTAATCATTTCCATGGTTATTCTTTGAACTGAGGTCTTTTTTTTTATACGCCGAGCCTCTTACCTTTTATATGTGATCACATGATAAAGAAGGCTATTGATTACCAATTTCGGATCTTAAATTTATAATAGGTTAAAGCCGTTGAAGGGATGTAGATCTAAATAAAATTTAAACGATATTCATAAGTATATTATATTATATTAATGAATTGAGTTTTAATCACACAAGTACCATCAATTCTCGATATTAGATATAATTAAAAATTGATAAGTATAGTTACCTAAAATCGATGAGAGACTAAAAGTGAGATTCCGTGGTTTTGAAAGTGAGTTACGGGAGGTTGAGAATGAATGTCTTTGCCTAAACCACGCGCAAAGGGTCGTTCAAAGGATGCTTTAGTCACAAGGACGAGAGGATCGGGGCTGGTCTTTTGAGGGAAGCTGGATGAATAGAGAGGTCATAGAATTCTAGGGTTTGAATAAGAATTAATATGAGAGGTTATGAGAAATTATGTGTTGGCTTGGAAAAATGGATGACTTATTTATAGCTGAATTCTCTAATCTCATGTCGGTGAAGATAGAGATTTATTGCAGTGCGGAGCACTTCTCCCGTCTCTTCAGAATAGATAGAGACAAACTAGGTTGAGTTTATCTCATTATTTCAAAGACCTTTACACTCTTCTATACTAGTAAGAAATAGGCCCGATATTTCTCACGTTTAGTAGATCGTCGACAAAAACCCTAATTTATATCCTCTTATTTGTGTGAAGCGAGTCGCATTGCGATGATGTGTTGGTATGAGAAATATTCTGAGATACCAGTTGGCCAAGATATATAAATATTATTCATTCGATTTGTGAGAATGACTAGGATGAGTCATAAAAAAGACATGAAATGTCTCAGGATTCGTGTGGAGAGTGTGAGAGGAGCTGAGATTGGGCTCTACCTCTTTTTGGCCTATCATTGCTTTTGGGTCCCTTTGTTGAGCATGCGGAGCTCAAGGGAGCTTATCCACCTTTTTGGATAAACATGTATAGTTCAAGCCCCATTTACTAGTCGTGAGTGTGTTTGAGACGCTGAGAAAGAGCTTGATCCCTAGGTGAGGCTTGTGCCTTAGTCTTATATTAGTATAAGACTCTTCAGGGATGAGCTGGTTCGACTCCGATGAGGCCATCGATGTTTGGCATGCGCATCAGGCCGTATGAGATATCCGACGTGAAACACCGTCACAGAATTGGTGTCGCGATTGAGGCGCATTAAAGTCAACTTTGACATGTTTCGTAGAGAAAAGGAGGCTTGCATGCTCGATAACGTCTACGCAAAACTTTCGCTCACTTGTCTTTCACCAGCGTATCTTACGAGATGTGATAGGATTCAATGTGTCTCGTATAATGGGGCCGACATGACCGGTGTATCTCGAAAGGATATTCTAGGAGTATGTTGAAAGGGTCCAGAGAAGAATAACCCCGTATCTCGTGGGATGTCCTAGGTATTATTCGGCCTTAGTAAGTCGAGTCAAAGCCAGTAGACATGACCGGTGTAACCCTGCGATGATATACTAGGAATCACCTTGATCTCAAATAAAGGTGAGTCGTGCTACAAAAGACATCTATGTTTCCGTTCTAGGTCATAAGTCCGTCGGGGACGTTTTACGCATCTACGAGCCTACATGACCAGCCATATCTCGTCGAGGATGTATAATAGGAATCATGGCATTACAACCAGCTACGCCTCGCGAAGACATGTTGAAATTATGGTTGTTTTGGTTCATAAGTTAGTCGTAGACGTTTACGCTCTCTGAGAACCTACATGACCAGCGATCTCGTCGAGGATGTTCCCAGAGTCACAACATCATGACCAACAATGTCTCTCGAGGACATATACTAGAATCATGGTTGTGGGTGCCTTGAGGACCAAGGGCTTAGTCTCTAAGCTTGTATTTTGGCGATGAGAATCAAATTTTTCTTCAGCTCTTTCTTTTTACGTCCAATCCTCTCATTTTAGTCTTGTTGAACTTTCAAGACTTTAAAATATTAGCTCGGAATGATGACTCAACCCCTAGTTATGGAAGTACCATTTTGCACATGGTCTTTTGACCCTTATCCAAATTTCACCAGTCAGGAAACTTTATTCTTGCAGATCAATACTCACTACTTTAGAAACTAGATAAACTACAACATGCATGCTAAGCTAACCATATGTTATTGGAGGTTTGACTTTAAAGGATTTTATTGTCCACGAACTTAACATGTTTGCCACTATGTTACGGGGTCATTGTCTCCTCTTCTTCACACCTTGATAACTTTTCGTGATACAACAAGGTGGGAAGTTAATCCGACAACATATTTTTTCAAGAATTTGTACTCTCTATTGATTTCCGAAGATATATGGTGACGATGACTTACCTTATTATTTCATTAAGAATTGTACTCTTCATAGATCAACTTTCAATTGTGGTGTATAACTCATGGTCGTTTGAACTCATGTGACACGATGCAACATAACCGCATTAAAGTTATAGCTCTTATGTGCTCTGTGGTGACATAGTCTGGAATCTCAAGACCATATATATTCATTCTTTCTGAAGGTTGCTCATAATGTGTGGTATTTTCTTTTTCCCGAAAGGGCTTGAGTTTTCTCTAGCTCAATGTTTGGTCTTGCTACTTTTTGGCATTACAAATATCCTTAAAAAAATCTTAAATAATCCATTGGGTCAAAATCGTCGGCTGAAGTCGATTTTGGCTATGGATGGGCTTTGCCAGATGAAAATGACAGTCAAATCTAGTTTTGGGAAAGGCTGTCATACGATAGGCCTTGTCCAACACAACAATCGCTTAAAATTTAGCTCACTACAAGTTGGCAAGAAAAACTGGATGTTATGTATATTTGGTATTTCAAAAATAAGCAGTGTCCATGTAGTTGTTGGTTATAGCGAATTGTATTTGAGAGTTGGAAATCTATTATTGATCAGTTTGATAGAGAGTCAGCAACTCGATCTAGTAGAGGATACGCAGTCGACCGACTATGTTTTAAGCGACCATATATGAGACCACGAAAGTAACTTATGATGAGTTGGAAGATTCATAAGCAACTTATATAGACAGTTACTAAGTGGTAGGGTTATTTCATGCCAAGTGAATGTGGGTGTTGGTAGAATATTTTTAACCAATCGGGATGTCGATTTTCTATTGAAATTAGTAGTTACTCAGTAGTGACATTAATTTGGATCGACTCTTTTTGGTTGTAGGTAGAGTTTGTTAAATCAATTGGGATATTTCATTAGACTCTATTTGGCGTAGTTCCCATGTGAACTTGACATTAATAAAACCGACAGTATGATGCATTTGCGATGGTGCTGCTTTACACATGAGCCGACTCTATGACTAAATAAAATAAGCAATAACAACATCATTGGTCCATGCATGTAAGAACTATATAAGACGAGTTCGTTATTGTGTTGGTTTATGCTTAAACATCGGTTAAGACAATTAATCGGCTCTTCAAATAGCTAATTAGTGAATCATTTCATATAATTTATATTATCCATCTTTTGTAATAACTGAGCTTATTTTATAGTCATTGATATGTTATCAATACGTTGGTCAGATTTTTTTAAATTTACAACAATTATATCGTATTACTTCCTGGAAACTAATACCCAGCGACATAAATCCACATTTTTTTCTTTTTTCCTCTCTCTTTCAAAATATGTAGTATTTGTAGTAAAGGTACTAACAACAAGTATGAAAGGAAAACTCAAACTTTTCTTTGGACTGTCCGATGACTATTTCATTAACTAATCGAATAGAAATTTCAAATCACCAACCTTAATCAAGATATTCAAAAAATCGTGATGCTTAAAAAGAAAAAGAAGAAAAAAGAAAGGCAAAAAGGTGACGATATGTGGATGGATGACACCAAGGTTATTAAATCGTGGATGACATCGCGGATCGTTTTTCAATTTTAAGAATTGAATCGTATGTTAAATCACGAATAGAAGATTCTTCGTAAATCTCACGAATATATATTGAATTTATAGATTAATAAGTTTAAATATATATTATTACTATTATAGATATTAATAACATCACAATTTAGTGTTCTGATTAATGGCACTTAATTAGGTGGACACTCATGAGTTCGAATTTTATGTTCTAGGAGTGAGTCAAGATGTCTTAAGAAATTTATTTTTAAATATCACATGGGAAAAAAATTGAAAATTGTAGGAGTCAAAAAGTGCACTGTGGTAAAATTCACAGTTGAGGTGTGAATATTTTTTTTTGCTAAGAAAAGAATTTTTATTACTAAGAGAATAAATTACATAGAACTATTAAGGAAATCTGGGACATTCCCAACCATTCCCCCCCGAAATTCTATATCTCTTACTATACTTAGTTGCTTGATCATCTAGTATGATATGGTTTCGTTTCAAGAATTCAAATTGTTTGAACTGAAAAGTAGAAATAAGAGTTTTATAGTCATCTATGACTGTCTTATTATACCAATGCAAGCGGTTGCTATCTAAATTCAGACAATCAATTTCTAATTTAGCATCACTTATAAAACATACTTTCTCCAATCCTTTTTCTTTAGCCTACTGAATTGCTTCCAATAGAGCACAACTTTCTGCCTCCTCGGATTCTGTCACGCCTCGCTTTGAGCTTGCAGCCAATGAAATCCCCTGAGATATTAGACAAAACCAAACCAATTCCACTGATATTAGTATTTTTATCATAAGCTGCATCACTAAAAACAATCACACAGTCCTCTGGTAAAGAACTAGTAAAAAGGGATAGATTTTTTTCTACAATCAATTCAAGGATATTAGCTGTATGTGAAGCATCATTACTTAAATATTTCTCTGTATCATTCACTAATTTGAGAGTAATATAGCAGTAGAGTGATGATTTAAAGTTTTCCCTTGAAAGATATTAAAACATCTATCTTTCCAAATGCTCCAGTAATTGAAAAGACAAAGACTACTGCTTTCGCAAAGAGTTATCAGTAGACCACTTAATAACCCAATCATGGATGCTAATAAGAGAGTTACTATCATATTCAATTGAATCTGCGTATGGGGTTAGGGACCAGATAGACTTAGCAAACTCACAATGGAAGATAATGTGTTCAGGAGATTCAATATGCTCAGAGTTACACATGCTGCAATGAATATCATGGTTATCATTATACCTAGCAAGCTACTGTATTTAGTTGGGAGAATGTTTTCATGACACTTCCAGATAAAAAGAGCCACTTTTGGTAAAATGGGCATTTTCCATAATGCCTTATAAAAAGGATTATGACTCTGAGTATTGTTCATATAGTTTATCTCACCTGAAAACTTTGTATGCAGATTTCACTGAAAACTGACCATTTTTGGAGTATGGCCATATGAGTCTATCATTCCCTGAAAAAGGAATCCTAGATTCTAGAAAAATCTTAGCATTCTGAGGGGTGAAAAAGGCATTAACAAGATCAGGGATCCAGCTTTTAGTATCATGATCAATAAAGGCAGAGACAGTAAGATTAGGATTAGGTCTGGCAATATGTATGGGCTCAATAGGATTAGGAAACCACACGTGATGGTGGATTTTCGTTTAAGGTTAAATTTGTAAAAACCGGAAAATCATGCGCTGACATCTTGTAAAAGATAAAGCCATTTATAAGTGTTGGATACTCCTCACTTAATTCACCAAGAATGGAGCATGTAGCAACAATCCCATTCTGTGAATACATGAAATTCCTCCGAGGTTGGAGCATGTGGCAACAATCCCTTCCCCGTGAATTTCATATCGGCCTTGTATTTCCCGGTACTCATTATCGGTGTGGCATGACGACCGAGTGTTACTCTTACAGTAACACGAACCTCCAAGCACTATAATGAAACCATGTACGAAATACCCGTACAGGCGACTCTCGGTGTGTTATACTAGCCCGACAGCTCCTCTCGGTGTGTTATACTAGCCCGACAGCATCCCGGATGACCGTGATTGGTCCGGGATATGATCTGATCGCATCATCCAACTCCATAAGCATGATTGGATGACCCCATATCAATTCCATCACCCCCAAGCAAGGTATGGAATACCCACAACCCGACCCCGCATGGCCTGGTCATTAAACTAGCTTGCCAAGAAACCGTTCATACCAAGCATTATGGACGGAAAACCCTAAATTAGGGTTTTGCGGCATATTACATGTGTTTGCAAAAGCAGTCTCAACCATCCATCTTCGCAGGTATAGATGGAGGGTGTAGATGTAGACTTAAAGGGCCCAGAGCATGTCAACACGATCACCGTGGGACCGCCTACACACTTGACCAATAGGTCAAGACCAACAATGTTTGGCCGTGACAAAATCGTCACCCAAACAAGAGATCAGCTCTGACTTTGAAAGCCAAAATTAGGGTTTCAAGCCATCACGGCGCGTCCATCTTCTCGGCACGAATGGAGGGTCACAGATTAGATTAAGCAAGGTCCGGTCATACCAGCATGACCACCGTGGGCCCATATACCTCCTCATGTGTTCGGCCAAGGCATATCATGCCTGGTTAATCCAAAACGTGCGTCAAACTAACATGGCCACGCCTCCCAAACCACAACCGATCTCGACCGCTCAACTTCACCGGATGATTTGAGTGGCTTAGATCACGTTTTCATGGGATATTCGGTATAGGCATGAACAACATCCCCCCATCTTCACGTCAAACCCATCGACCAAGACCGACCAAATTAGGTCGTCTTGGAACGCGCGCCCCGAAAAAGCATGATGCGCGGCCTTTTGCGGCATCAATTTCCTATTGCAAAATGATCTCAACCACTCCTCTTTGTCTGGTCAAATTGAGTGGCCTAGATCGCACCTTCATGGGACAATGAGACATGGACGTGTACACCGGCATGCTATCTACATGCACATGCCCGGTCGGTCCTCTCCAAATCCCTTTCCATTCTTGGTTTCGACCAAGGCTGAAGAGTGATGCTTGCGCACCTCTTCAAAAAACCTAATATTCATTAACGGTCGCATATGAGTGTCTCAAAGATCATCTCATCCGTCCAACTTCACCAGCTTTGGTTATACAACCATGGTCAGGAGTTATTTGGTCGGTGAGGCATTATTACCCATCACTTTACCACACCATGATGCAGTACCTACACAAAATACACACGATACTTCACAAGTATCGACTTTCTGAATAACACAGTTATTCAATTCAGCATTACATGCTATCTTTTGTGGATCCACGATCCACACATTCCAGACATCAATCATGTCTATGGCGGGGGATACATATTGGGGTATTGGTGCAGCGGTTTTACGGCGTGCGGCGTGCAACGTGCGCCATCACAAGAACGTGTTAGGAAGTCATGGACGGTTAGAGATGAACAGGAGAAGTGGGCAAGACTGGTCGTGTCGCACCGACGCACAACTCCACTACTCCATCCACTCCACTTCCTCCACTTCCCACGAGAGACTTGAATAAGGCTCAATGACTTGTATAAATAGGTTCTCTACCCTATTTCAAACAACAACACAAGTCCAGACAAGACAGAGAAAACCAAGTGTTAATACAAAACGTATTCCAACACCCTGAGCTTGCTTGCATCAATCACAAGCCTGCTCACCTTTCTGTTACAAGTCATAAGCAAGCCAACACCTTCACAATATCAACACCTTCTTCGCTTCCTCCCTAAGATCAACCCCATCTCCTTCACTTTGTGACCGAAACAAGTCTAGAACGGCCATTTCTTGGTTTAGGCCGGACTTGCACAGTTGATCTCTCGAATCTACAAGCACTCACCGCGCAATGCATTTGTTTAAGGTTTAAATTCATTCCTCATCCACACCCCAAATTACCAAATTCTGCGGGAGTAGTTTTCACCCATAAACAATTGGCGACCACGGTGGGAGGTTGATCTCTCGGTTACAAGAATCGAATTCTCAATTCTTCGGTTTTCGTCTCACGATGTATCCTCACCCGGAATCGCGTGGTTCGGATATCATGGGAAGCATAGCTGGAATGTTGGAGGATGTCTTGGCAAATCAAGCCGATATCACCAGAAAACGGAGCGAGACATTTCGCCTTTTGAATGATATAGCAGATAATTACAAGGAGGGTCGATAGGCATCAACCTAGACCAGTGCGAAACGTTGAATCCTTGGTTAGGAGTCACACCTTTACAAGTGGAGAAGCAAAAGAGCACGCAATCGGTCAACGAATCAAGAAAGATGGACAACATGGTCCCGGACGAGAGGAAAAGACTTGTCAGGAGTACTACTGATGTCTGCAGGATAAAGAAAGGGAGCTGCAGCCTACGGAGCCCTGCTAGAGGATTTATATCTCAAAACTCTTGTCCAAGCCCGGAGACTTGTCAATCCGCGTCGACTTTCAACCGATTGAAGAAATGCTTGAGGAAGGAGAAATCAATCGGGAAATACTGAATACGAGAGGATGGGAACGTTCAATCCGATCACTCGCGGTGACATTACGACACCTTCCACATCCCTTTACCTAAAGCAAGCGATCCGCAGATATGACTGGCACTCGCAAATCTTCCAACTTCATCTCTGTTCCCACATCAAAGCCACGGAGACACATCACAATGCCCACTAACACGGAAAAGCCGACTCAAGGTACTTACATTTCCCCTTCCCAATGAAGAAGATTCTGAGCTACTAGAGGCGTGGGTACGAAATGGAGAGGTGGAGCTACCCACGGTATGGCGTCCGCTCTTGCGATCAGAGAAGTAATGGACCCGAGGTATCTTTGTCATTTCCACCTAGGTTCCTCCATCACCCCACCCGGTGAATGCAACGCTTTGAAGCGCATTGTTCGGAGAAGCTTGGTCCGGAGGCGATAACTCTGAGAGATTGGTGCGGAGGATTTTCTTAAAAAAGGTTACTCCGGTTCTATACAAGTGAGGCTTCGAAAGCAAGTAAGTTTTACTCAACAATTTTACAAGAAAGATAGTTTAGAATTCACTGGGGACTTAACATCCCGCACGTGGAGAAAGAGGCTCAATGATCAAATGCCATGTTTGTTTCCATTCGTACCTCCCTTTTACATAACATTTGCAATTTCATGACATGTGCAATCATTCATGACCAAGATGAAAATTCATTTAAAATAATCCCTTTCAAAAAGGTTGTCCACAAAACTATCTCAAAATAAACCAATTCAATTACCTATTATTTCAAAGCCAGGAGGTCAAAGAAAATCCTCACTATCACTCAAAAAGAAAAAAAGCATCTAAAAGGAGACAAGTATATAACACAAATACTTCAAGGAAAGTCCTTCAGCAACAACTCGTCTTTCTGGGCAAGAGAGACCTTCATCCTTTGAAGCACAGCCTGCTTCAGCTCCAGTTCCTTAGACAACTTCTCAACCTCTTCCTCCTGGCGAGCAACACAGTCCGCGGAAGGGACTTCATTCTGTAATTTCTGGAGCTCCTGAATCTTGGAGAAACCTTTGAAGAACCAAGGGGCATTGAAACCGTACTGTGCAAACACGTCTCGATGGCACTTCCAGTCTTCAACCATCTCCTCAGAAACTGTTCGACCAGTCGTGACGCTCATCCCTTGGATAGAAGATAAAGCCTCTTGGACGCGGTTGACCAACGCAAGACGACTTTTGAGTTTCGTGGTGGTAGCAATGTGGCTGCTTCTCCCATATCCCATCGTGTACAACTCTTTGAACTGAACCAAGCCATCTGAATCCACCAACCAACACATGGCTGGGATAAGGGATAGTAAAAGGAGGATCGAACAAAGCCCCAGGCTGCATCACCGGTAATTCACCAACCGCGGGAGCCTTGTCAGTTGCAGGAGGCCTTTCAGAAGGAGTCACCACAATAGCCATATTGACTGGAACCTGTTCGGGATGGATCTCAGAGGAGCTGCCTCGGCTATAGCGAGCCTTTGCTTCTCTCATATTCCTTATGGCATCTGTTTCGCTCTGGGTGCTAATTTCCATCACGACCCCGTCAACAAGATCACTAAGGAAAGCGCCTTGTTCAACCGAGCTTGCATCACATCTGTCATGGTCGAGAAAAAGGGTCGGTTTCTCAACACGAAGATCTTCTCAATATGAAGATCAGTTTCTCCAGACTTCTCAATATGAAGATCAGTTTCTCCAGACTTCTCAATATGAAGATCAGTTTCTCTAGACTTCTCAACATGAAGATCAGTACCACCAGCCTTCTCATTCTGAATACGCGCCAGCCTTGTGAAGACATTCTCTTTCAGGAATCCGATTCAAGCAAGGATCGTTTTTAGAAGAATTTACACTAGGAGAAATGAAAGAACCGACGGGAAGAAATTTAAATACCCGCATATTGGAGGAATTGAGGATTACCGGACCGCATGCTTGCCTCTTAGGTCTCTCTCCTGCTTGGGACCGCAACCCTCGGCATCTCTGTCCGTTTGGTGAAGTGGCTTCAACCGAAATGCTTAGTCAAGACGTCGGGAAGATGGCTCACTACGGGAATCTGTCACACACACTCTCCCGAAAATTTACGGAAAACCAACAGTTGTCTCCTCCAAAATTCCTTATACTTATCGGTTACCAGGTTTCTCCCAATAGGCCGAAGGGAAGGCTCACCCGTTCTAAAAACATGCAATTAAGAATATTCTGGAGAGATTCTTTGGAACCCTTGGTGAACGAATAAATGGGACACCCCGATCAAATCCCATTTGGCGGCAGCCCATCCCAATATTAATAAGTCACAAAAAATTCTCAGTTAAATAGAGACGGGACATATCTGGAATGCGTTGCGGTAAATAAGTTCTCCGTGATTTCATAGTTTCGACATCGGTACACAACACAACATCGGGACCGTCGGAAGCGATAGCAAGGTCTTTGGCTGAACAATGGAAGGGTGGACCGGCCCCACGGACGGAAATCTCAGAAGACACATTGTCAAATACGTCCACAAGTTTCGCACCACCTCTGGACGCCTTTTATTCCAACGGAGTATTCTCGAGCCACCATATAAGTTATTGAGCGAATTTCCCGGGAGCGGGCATAACTTTTGAAGTGTTCCCATAAGAGCGCATGAAAAAGCGAAGTGAATGTGCGACTCCACCTTCTTGTACCCGTTAAACATGCATGTCCATTGCTAAAAGCATCTAGATGAGAATACAATGATCCAAGGAACAATGCGCCTAAAGGAAGGACTTCACCCTTCGCCAGCCTTATAGCAATCTTAACAAGGTCACTTCTAATGGTCTTCTTTCCAGAACCATCATCGAATATATCCCTGGATAGCCATAAAGACAGGAGCACTAATCACTGCCCGAGCTCATTCTCCACTCTTGATTCGCTCTGGGTCTGCAGGAGACCACTCGACACCCACCCGGTGTAAAGCATCTCGCATCTTTTTCTCTTCCTTGTCCAGACTATCGAATTCCGCCACTTTTCGAAGTATAGCACCATAGTTACTTTTTTCCGTATCAGAGAGCTCGTAAGAAAGACTTCCAGCAACAGGCAGGTTCATTAATGCAACTACACTCTCGGAGTAATAGTCATTTCTCCCCATCTAGATATGGTTGTATGAGTAGAAATGCGCCCATAGAAATGAAGGTAATCAAACCCGCCATGTCTTTCTTAATTTCAAGAGTAGCATATGCCATGACCGCATTGAGAATTTGCGCTTTGGTCAAATTATCCTTAATGCCCTTATTACTCAACATACGTCTCATCCATCCTTCATAAGAACCTAGTGGAGTATGGCAAATCTTGAAGTCAATAGGAGAAGGCGGATATTCGTTTCTCTGGAGACAAAATCTCACCACAAGTCTTTGAAGAAGAGAATGAATCGAGTTTCCATATTTTCGAATCGGAAAGCAAGACTATCTTATGAGAAGGATGTCTCTAATGTTTGGAAAAGGCGAGGTGAACAACTCATCATCAATGTTCTAAGATATCTTTGAAGTGCCAACACTTCACGACTTGGTACCGGTATATCTTCGAAAGACATCTCAACGGGGATTCTTTTCTTCCACAATAAAATAAAAGATTTCGGGGAGTTAGAACTTATATGAAAGCATAGAAGAGATGTAGTCACACACGGCAAGACGCAACTCACATCGGAGCACACAATGGCCGGTTCAAACACCATTCAATTCCTGGTACAAATTTTAGTCTCGTATTGATTTGATTAAGTGATTTGATGCAGTATTGTTTCAAGTCGTGAACAAGTTTCGATGTCATTGGTTTCAAGTCGGGGAACAAGTTTCGGTATGGTATTGGTTTCAAGTCCGGTGCAATTTTCAGTCTGGTATTGGTTTCAAGTCCTGGGTACAAATTTTATTGTTTTGGTCCGTACAATTTTGATCACGGTATTGGTTTCAAGTCCCACAAGTTTCAAGTTCAGTGTAAATTTCAGTCAAGCATGTGTGAGTAAGACCCACGTTCGGCATACACGGCGGGCCGCATTCATTCATCCGCATGCATCATAACACGATTTTCTTTATCATGGGAATCGTGTCTACGGGATTCAACCAAATGGTGAAAAAAGCTAAGCATATACATGTCTCGCAAAAAGGTGGTTACCTAACAAACTAGGGTTTTACCTTTTTTTTAAAAAAAAAAAAAAAAAAAAAAAAAAAACGGAACTTACCTTGGACGGACGGCGCACGATAGCAGCTCCGGCAACGGCAACAGCAACACGGCGGTCGGCGTGAGACCTGAGCAGGAGGCTGCTCAAAAAAAAAAAAAAAAAAAAAGGGGGAAAATTGGTGAGAAAAAGAAAAAAAGGGTTTGGCCTCTTTTATAGACAAAAATTAGAAGAATCCCAATAGAAGAAGGATTCCTCCCTTATTTGGTTTCCTCTTTTGATTCAAATACACAAAGAAAAGAAACCGGCCCCACCAAGGATTCCATACAAGCGTGACGGTGTGGGAAACTAGCGGTCGGATAACACTCTTAGGGTAAACTCCTTTTATCTGTCTTTCTCACATATGTATGTCACCATCTCATGCCTACCACACAATAGTGTAACCATTATGTGCTAGGCGGGGGGACTTAATGTTGATGGTGGATTTTCGTTTAGGTTAAATTTGTAAAAACCGAAAAATCATGCGGCGGACATCTTGTAAAAGATAAAGCCATTTATAAGTGTTGGATACTCCCTCACTTATTCACCAAGAATGGAGCATGTAGCAACAGTCCCGTTCTCAGGAATACATGAAATTCCTCCCGTGGTTGGAGCATGTGGCAACAATCCCATCTGTGAATTTCATATCGGCCTTGTATTTCCCGTGTTACTCATTATCGGTGTGGCATGACGGAGTGTTACTCTTCTGAGTAACACGAACCTCAAGCACTATAATGAAACCATGTACAAATACCCACGTACAGGCTGTGACTCTCGGTGTGTTATACTAGCCGGACAGAGCCCTCTCGGTGTGTTATACTAGCCCGATTGAGCATCCGGACTGACCGTATCAGTCGGATATGATCCCGATCGCGGAGTCATCCAACTCCATAAGCATGATTGGATGACCCCAGATCAATTCCATCACCCCAAGCGAGTATGGAATACCCACGGCCGACCCACATGGTCAGTCATTGGCCTAGCTTGCCAAGAAACCGTTCATACCAAGCATTATGGACGGAAAACCCTAAATTAGGGTTTGCGGCATATTACATGTGTTGCAAAACAATCTCGACCATCCATCTTCGCGAGGTATAGATGGAGGGTGTAGATGAAGACAAAGGGCCTAGAGCATGTCAACACGATCACCGTGGGACCTCCTACACACTTGAACAATCGGTCAAGACCAACAATGTTTGGCGTGACAAAATCGTCACCCAAACAAGAGATACAGTACGGCTTTGAAAGCCAAAAGTGGGGTTTCAAGCCATCACGCGCGTCCATCTTCTCCGGCACGAATGGAGGGTCCCGAGATTAGATTAAGCAAGGGCCGGTCATACCCAGCATGACCACCGTGGGCCCATATACCTCCTCATGTGTTCGGCCAAGGCAATCATGCAGTTAATCCAAAACGTGCGTCCAAACTGCATGGCCACGCCTCCCAAACCACAAGCTCATGTCTCGACCGCTCAACTTCACGGATGATTTGAGTGGCTTGATCACGTTTTCATGGGATATTCGGGTATAGGCATGAACACCAGCCTACCATCTTCACGTCAAACCCATCGACCAAGACCGACCAAGTGGAGTCGTCTTGGAACGCGCGGCCGAAAAAGCATGATGCGCGGCCTTTTGCGCATCAATTTCCTATTGCAAAATTGATCTCAACCACTCCTCTTTTCGGTCAAATTGAGTGGCCTATATCGCACCTTCATGGGACAATGAGACATGGACGTGTACACCGGCATGCTTTGTCTACATGCATGCCGGTCGGTCCTCTCCAAATCCCTTTCCATGCTTGGTTTGACCAAGGCGAAGAGTGATCTTGCGCACCTCTTCAAAAAAACCCTAATATTCATTAACGGTCGCGAGATGAGTGTCTCAAAGATCATCTCATCCGTCCAACTTCACTAGACTTGGTTATACAACCACAGGTCGGGAGTTATTTGGTCAAGTGAGGGCGTGACATTACCCATCACTTTACCACACCATAATGCGATACACATAAAATACACACGATACTTCACAAGTATCGACTTTTTGAATAACACGGTTATTCAATTCGACGTACATGCTATCTTTCGTGGATCCACTATCCACATTCAGACATCAATCATGTCACAAACTGGGGGATACATGCGGGGTATTGGTGCAGGCGGTTTACGGCGTGCGACGTGCAACGCGCCATCACAAGAACGTGTTAGGAAGTCATGGACGGTTAGAGATGAACGAGGGAGAAGTGGGCAAGACTGGTCGTGTGGCACCGACGCACAACTCCACTACTCCATCACTCCATTCCTCCACTTCCCACGAGACGTGAATAAGGCTCAATGACTTGTATAAATAGGTTCTCCACCCTATTTCAAACAACAACACAAGTCCGGACAAGATAGAAAACCAAGTGTTAATACAAAAACGTATTCAAACACCCGAGCTTGCTTGCATCAATCACAAGCCTGCTCACCTTTTTGTTACAAGTCATAAGCAAGCCAACACCTTCACAATCTCAACACCTTCTTCGCTTCCTCCCTAAGATCAACCCCATCTCCTTCACTTTGTGACCGAAACAAGTCTGGAACGGCCATTTCTTGGTTTAGGCCGGACTTGCACAGATTGATCTCTCGAATCTACAAGCACTCACCGCACAGTGCATTTGTTTAAGGTTTAAATTCATTCCTCATCCACACCCCAAATTACCAAATTACAGAGTAGTTTTCACCCATAAACACCACCTATCATCAAAAGTCGAAATATTCTTACCATTTTTAACTTCCCAAACCGACTTTGGGCAATGATATCATACCACATTACTTCCTCCAAACCCAAGAACAATCGGCCTTCTTGGGATAATGAGGGTGACAATTCTTAAAAGTATTTGCATCTTAGAATGATTATCCATAAAAGCATTAGGATTATGTATCAAATTCCCATGCGGTTTAGACAAAAGAGAAAGATTCACATATTTGAGGTTTCTAAAGCCTAAACCCCCCTGATATTTATGAGTGCATATTCTAGGCCAAGCTCTAAAATAAATACCCCCTGGACTAGACTTACCCCCACCAAAAGTCTCTTTGCGACGATTCCATGATGTTAATGATAGTGTCGGGAATGGGCAAAAGTGTTCATGTGATAGATAGAGAAGACTTTAGCACATTTGAACCATACCGCATCTACCTGACTGATTAAAATGCTTACCTTTCCCATTCTAGCAACTCTCTTGTCACGGTGATCATTAATATAATTAAAAGGAATCGGTCTAGACCTAGTTATTAATCAAGGGGAATGCCTAGGTATTTCATTTAAAGCAATTTTCTTAACTTTGAGATCATTGATAAGAGACACGTGACGACTAGGATTTAACATATTACTAAAAAGCAACTTGATTTTGAAGGTTTATCACTTGACAGAGAGCCAAACTAAAATCTTTAATTAAATTCAAGAGATTTTCACCCGGAATGTGAAGCTTTGCAAAAAATGAGACAATCATCCGCAAAAGCAGATGATTGATACTAGGGCGTCTTTATATACTTTAAGACCATGAATAAGGTTGTTTATTTTAGCATGGATTTAGATACCTTGGAAACATTCCATACAAATTATAAAAAGTATTGGGACAAAGTGGTCACCCCGCCGCACTCTAAGTTGGTTTGTAAGATTTGCATGGAGAACCATTAAAGCATGATAGATATACTTGTGGTACTAATACATTGATATATGAGATCACACCAATGACTGAGAAACCAAAGCGAAGAATATCTTTTAAAAAACCCATTCAACTCTCTGTCAAGGCCTTAGACATATCAATTTTAAGGCCCATGACACCCCCATTTATCCTTTTTCCTTTTCCTTTTCATTGGCACCAATTCATGGGCAATAATGACATTGTCTTGGATATGCCTATTAGGGACATATACGGCTTTGAAAAGGCTTATCATATGCCAAGTAAGGGTTTCATTCTATTTACAATAATCTTAGAGATTATTTTGTAATTAGAATTACATAAAAAATGGTCGGAAATCAAAATTTAGTGGGGTTATTAGTTTTTGGGATTAAAGAAAGGAAAGTGTGATTCATCTCTTTCAAAAGATATTTTGATTCAAAAAAACCTGTTTACCGTTTTCCATAAATCATTAATCAAGAGATCAATATTTTCCTTGTAAAACCCATCGGGCCCAGGAGCAGTCCAGGGGGTCATTTGGTTTATAGTATCAACAATTTCTTGCCTAGTAACAGGTCTAAGCAAGTTACAATTGTCAATATCAGAAATACATGGATCAATACAATTAAGAAGTTCAACATTTTTATAAGGATTAGAAGTAGACCCTATAGAACTGAAATGGTTTACCAAAGAGTTTCGAGATCATATCTCATTAACCCATTGACCATTATCCAATTTGAGAGCATTTATGTGATTAAAGTATTTCCTCCTATTGGCATAGCGTGGTAATAACTAAGTATTTCTATCCAAAAGATCTAAAGAACTTTTGTCTATTTTTGAGCATGAAGTCTTCTTGTACTTTTTTTAACAATGTTATAGATCAAACTCTACTTGTTTAATCAATTCCATATTCTGAGAGGATTGTGGAAGATTAGTTAGATCATTGAGTTTGACAGTTGGTTATTCTAACTTTGTTGTCTATGTTTCAAAATTCTCTAATACTCCAAAGTTTAAGATCATGTTTTGACAAATCTTAGTTTGTCATGAAGTTGAAACGAGAAGGGAACTCTGCAACCTCTTGAAGAGTAAGCATTAGTAATTACTTCTCTAACAGGGATCACTACTCCAACATTTAAGTATGTATAAGGCTTACTACCTGGTAAAACACGGGTTAGTCTCCAAGCATACGGTATGTGGTCATCGCCATAGTGTCATTGCAGGACTCTTAGAAGAACCATATCGGCTGAGCTTCGTGACCATTACCTATAGCCCTATCTAATCTAACAAAGATACAATCATCACCAGTTTGCCTATTACACCAAGTAAACTTGTTACCAATATATCCTAAGTCAGAAAGATCAGCCCCATCTATAATTGACTTAATTTCAGTATATTTAGTAGTTGTAGGAGAAGAAAAAATTGATCTTTCATGGGCATGCATAGTGATATTGAGAACAACAAATCAGAATCAATGCAAATAACAATCGAGCAAGTACAATCATTTGAAAGTTAAACAGTAAAGTTAAGCCTAATATTTCTTTTATTGGTATGGGAATAGGGCCAATGAGCAACATGGGATGATTTATGGAATTGCAAGAGAAAGAAATCCCTAATTATGTAATTAATCGAATTAACAGAACAAATAAAAATTTTCCCTAATAAGTAACTAAACCTAATTAAACGAATATAATCTAGAGAAGAAAGAGTTAAAGTAGCAATCAGTTGAACCCAAGCAATCGAGATGAAATAAAAACTAGTATAAAGAAAACTTGAGAAGAAAAACACGATTTGTTGCACTTCCATTCATTCCAATAAGCGAGGAGATGATGCATCAAGGGATTTGATTCTCTATCTCCATTCTCTACATCGACCATGTTCCAATCTTGACCTCCATGACCAGATTTCTCGAACTCATATTGATCACCTCTCGCTATTAATCATCATAGTTGAAGGATCTTCAAAAAATAGGGTTAGGGTTCCAGAGTTGGAATCGAGCAGAACATAGTTATCCTCTATTCCAGAATCTCTACTTCTTTTGTACTTCCTTGAATCAGGCTCGTCCTCATCCGGCCCAGCAAGCCCATTAGCTGAGTTATTAGCACTCTCCCTCCGAGTAAGTTCCATTAGTTGCGTTAGCATCACTCTCCCCCTCAAGCATTATCCGATCGAACCTTCTTGCATTGCTTGAACCATATGTGCATGTTTGGCATAGTACTCTTGAAAAGCATCTTCAGTCATGCCAAAAATGAAAATGTGCCATGCACGTTCATCACACAACTCGTCATTATGATCGATCGTGAAACGTTTCGGACAAACTTTCCCGGGTTGCTTTTCAGTGATATCTCGCACCCAAATTTTTCCCCTTGCAGCGATTGAAGAGCCAATTTCCTCTTTAAGTGTTTGAATAAGATCCACCTCAATCTTTGCAAGGACCACCCTATCTCTGATTGTATGACCCTTATGTCCATCCTTCTTAATCTTCCTTCCAATGTCTTGACATAACTTGTCAATAATTCTATCATCCAAGTGCTCTAGGTACAGCCCTTTGAACATGACTGAGGAAACTTGATGTGAAAAATCATATTGTTCAACCTAGGATCGTGCGCTATCATATAACTTAAGAACGACAAGATGTTCATGGATTATCCAAGGCACCTTTTCCATGACATCCTGCACTGCATCTGAGTTTTTGAATTTGAAGACATATAGATTCCTGCCCATGGTATGGATTTCAACTCTCTTCAGTCTCCTCCAAATGATGTTAACATCTCTATGTACCTTTTCATATTCAATATTATCTTTTGAAATGATTTTCCCAATGATACTGTTGTGCCATTTTGTAGCAGCAACATCAATCTCTTCCACAGAAATCAAACTTTCTCTTGAACTATTTAGATGAGTGTTTGTACCCAAAATTACTCTTGGGCACGAAACACGTATGAATAAAAGATTTGGTGTGTTTTTAGGTTTAGGGAGGCAATTGAAGATAAAATAAATTGACACAGGTTTTATGTGGTTCGGTAGCGGTTGCTACATTCACGGGTGAATCCCCACGGGAGTAATTTTTCATTGATGTTTGAATTACAATCTCATTTTATCTCCCTCCTATTGGCTACCCACATTTCATTTCTGCTCCTCACTATTTATACCATTGTATACACAATTTCAATATAACTTAAATGGCACTAACTGCTCATTTATTCCTCCCTCTTCAATTCCGCATGAAACGCTGAAATTATTGTTGCATGTATGAAACTCGCTGGAATAAATATTGCATGGCTCCATCTTAAATTCTCGCATGAGATCTTGGAGTCAACTCGCATGCCTCCATCTTCAATTCATGCATAAGCTTGTTTGCATGCTTCTTTGAATAAATTACGCATGAATGATGGCTGAGCAGATATTGATGGACACTGGTAGCTGGAATATTCGACTGCATGGGTAGAGATCAGTGGCGACACATCTCGCGACATGACTAGAAACTAGATGGCGGTGAGGTAGAGAACTTGGCTAGGAATTGGTTAGGCGGCTACGGATGAGTATTTGGTTGGAGGTGCGACGAAGCAACGACTGACTTGACATTTGACCAATCGATTGACTTTGACTTTGACTCGAGTGTTGACTTTGACCGTTGACCGGTCATCGTAGTGCGACGGTGAGGTGGGATGCTTGGTTGACGGATAGAGGGCTTGGATGAGGGCCAAAAGATGATTCAAGCTCCAATTGGGCCCATTATGTGGCATTTTTGGTTATGGTACAAACATCGCCCCCTCTTAACCTCCAACTTGTAGGGGGTTAAGACATATTCGTTTTCCTTAGTCAATGACAAAACTCGCCCCCAAGTGTGGATTATTGATGTTGAGGCGATTGACAACCTTCTCCTGCTTGTTTGCGGAAGTCGACGCCTCTGAGAGTAAATTTCATTCTTCGAAGTGTAAAGAAAACGCGTCTTCGTTGATTATGGAAATTGTAATCAAGTCAGCCTCAAAGTGAGGCTATTGTGTTCGGCGTGAACAGTTGAGTATGAACCCATTGTTGTATCAGCAAAATCGGGACCGAAGGCTGAGCTGCTCAGCAATAGAAGCGTGATGCTGAGTGAGTGGTGTTGTGAAGTGAGTGATAACTCTCGATGTAAAATTAAACCTGTGGTAGTTGCGTTGGACATTATTCTCGCGATGGCCATAAAACCGTCTTTTGCAATAATGAGCAAA